>JASANF010004098.1:0-65876 GCA_030248245.1 Trissonchulus sp. WLG1_4 | reverse complement strand
TGGGCGAGGGCGAAATTTGAGGTAGGGGAGAATCGCTAACCCCGAACTTTCCCCCAGATCCGCTTTCAACCCCCCCCCCCCCCCCCCAATTTTCTGAAAATTTCGCGTAGCACCCCCTCCGCCGGTCGTCGGCTAGCCACCCAGATTTCTTTAGCTGCTACATGACGTGTGATCATAGGCCTAAATTTTACCTAAAGTTGACAAACGAATAGTAGCGCCACTTATTTATTTTAGTGGCATGATTTTTGCGACTACTTGCTGTACTCTCGATAGTCAAAATCTATTTTTTTCGTAAACAAATCATAATATGTTTCGTTTCCTCAATTGGTGCAACTATTTTTTGTCAGACTTTAGATACAAACAATGTCCCAAAATACCTACTTCAGCAATATATTTCAGGAACATTTCCAGTGCGTTCTGGGAGAAGTGGAAACTGGCTAGGGCGTTCAGCGCCAGCGTGGTGACGGCCACATCGGCCACGGGCACTGGGCCCTCGGGGGCGAAAAGGGGGGCGCCGGGCGGTCCTTGGGGGCATGGGGCGCTGCATGAGGATCTGGGATAGCTGCTCCAGCAGGCCATCGTGGATTTCGCCCTTCAAGTCGGGCACATATTGCACCATGTCGGCGCAGAGCGTCGGTCTGGGCGTGACTGAAATTAAAAATAGAACTGGACTGATTCAGAGTTATTAAAATCAGAGCACTAAAATTAATTTATTTATTTATTTAATGTCTACTGCATGAGCTAGAAAACTCAATTTAGTCCGTAGCAATTACTATGTCTCAATTAAGGCTCGATTCATACTTACAGCCGTATGTCCGTTCAGCCTGCAGAATGACGTCACTAGCAGCCTAGTGCAGTGGGTCAGCCAGCGCATGTGACGTCATTATATCGTCATTACTGAACGGACATACGGCTGAACGTATGAATCCACCCTAACACAGGGCAACAGAATGATATTGTTCAATTGTTCGGACGAAACGTTTCGGCAGCTATTAGACTATTCAGGCGTAACGTTTCAGCAGACATTCTGACGATCTGAAAAAGGTTATTCTTCCGCACGAGGACGCCAATGAATTAAAAAATAGTAAAAATAGTTACTAAGTACGTCTGAATTTATTAACTAAATAAAAGAATATGTTAGGCAACAGGCACTCTTAAATGCAGGGTCATAATCGTTGTGATGGCAACGGATTAGCTAGTCTATAGTGACCCACCATATTATCGGCTTTTTTTCTAGCTGTTGCAGTTTTTTAAGGCAGTCTCTGTTTTTTTACTGGGCAGCTGGAAAAAAGCTCAATGCAAACACGGCCTATTGAGCTTTGTATTATTCAATGCAATCTTTGAACTCTTTCTAGCCAATACCTTCAGTTCAACATTAATACATATCTACATCTTCTACTACGTTGAACCAATACCTTAGACCAGAAGCAAACATCATGGGTAGCAGATCCCTTAGTTCCGTTTTGATGGATGACCCCAGAGCCTCTGCCAAAAAGCGGATGCAAAGAAACACTGCCGGCTCCACAAATTGCTGCTGGGCCGCCGCACCACGCTTCCTAAAACAAAAAATATTTTCGTGAAACAAAAAAATTCCTTTCCTGAAACAAAAAAGTTGTCTGAGACACAAAAAAATTCAACTAAAACAAAAAATGATTCGAATCTCATAAAAAAATACAAATCTTCATCTTGCTAATTCAGAGAGTCACCATAAGCCGCACTGCATAACAACGTCTGTTCGTTTAGAAGATGATTAAAGAAAAACAGCCATATTACGTGATTATGATTCAATTTCATACTTTTTTTCGAATATATTTAGTCATAGATAGTCTCATTCTCATTTTACACAAACGCGTACAAACACAAGTTGCTGTTTGTTTATTTCCATTATTGGAACACTGACTTGAAAAGAATGCTGTCATGATACTCAAAATACTGCCCCTTTTAGTCAAATGGGAGGCGCAACCTCAAATTGATTTGATCTACCTAACATTCATCTCATTTTAGCAAAAATATGGGCAAAAAAGCAAAAAAATGTTTAGTACTCGATGTATGACTGTCCCCAAAGTCAACGTCAAAAAACTATTTTGTTAAATATTAAAAAAATAGAACCACAACTAAATTGCTTACTTTGCACTGTCTTTCGGCTGTGGCAGCGAAGCCCGTACCAGCTGAAAGATTTTGGCCAAAAATGGCCTAATAGCGTTACCAGCGGCTTTACAAATTAGACCCAACGCTAGAAACCCGCTGGACTTTTCCTTCTCCTTCCAAATAATCCACAGAACCCAGTTGACGCAGTCTTCCAAATGACTGAAAAAAGAAACACCAGCTTTTCAACTTTTCGAGAGATTGCAAACTTTATCAAGTATTTCTACTAAAACTAAATTCCTATAAACGCATATATAATTTTTTTGCCATTTTAGACTTTACTAATACTGATACTTCACTTTTATAGCTAAATAACTCAAGGAAAATCAATTTCTATAAAGGCAACAAATAACGTTTTATGTGCTTCAATCAGTAATGAAAATACCAATAAATTCGGAATCAATTTAATTGCATACAAAAATAGACTCGTGAAAAGCTGACTGACCTTTGCACAAACTTTTCACGATTGAACGCAGCCAGTCGCGGCAAAAGTTCAAGCAATATTTGTTGATTGTGCGGATTTTTGGTATTTCGAAACTTCATTGTATACTCACAAATCTGAAAAAAATCACATTACTGTGCCATTATGTCTACTTTTACCGAAGTAACAGCGTTATGGACACACACACACACACAATATACACTAGAACCACTTAAAAGCAAAATAAACCTCGACTATAAAACTCAAAACAATGCTATAAATAGAGCGTTAACTGCTGCCGGCTAAATGCAGAAAAAGTAAATGTGTATTACGTGGCAACAAAACAAAATAACTGGATTTTACTGCGGTCGAATGTCGAAAAGAATGCAGAAACCGACGACAATCCCAGTAGAAACAGCAGAAAAAATGGTTCACTCTAAGTAACCTATATCCAAAATTTCAAAACTAATACTTTCCAATTTTCCATTCTGAACATAATTAATCACATAATTCCTGCCCAAAAAACAGAAGAAAATCAATACTCCAGCGTACAGCCTCAAACTTGCTGGCAACTTGATCACGACAGGTGCGACTTTCGAAATGGGCCGGATGCGACGGTTCCAGGACCCGGGTGATGGGATTGTCCAGCTGGGCGGAGGAACCGGAACCGGAACCAGACGCGGAGGCGCCGACGGTGGTCGACAGACTGAGTAGACTGGCCGAACTGCTCGGTCCGGAGCCAATCAGACCACTGCTGCGATTCCGTTGGAATTTCTGCAGTAAAAACTCAAGGCATTTAATATCTTGAAATTTCTTAATCAAGTGTTCATGATAAGACGAGTATGTGACTCTTCTGGACCCCAGCTTGGCCGTCGCGACATGCTGCGACCATTATCTCCCGAAAAAGGCTCACAACTGTGGGGGGAGGTACAAGTCAGGGTATACCCTCAATATTGCGGGGGGACCCCCCACGTTTGAGACCCATGTCTGATTCGTGAGGTCCCCCCCACAGCTGAAGGCTATGCTTTATTCGTGTAGGGGTACCCCCCACAGTTGTGCCCTTTTTCGGGAGATAATTGTCGCAGCACGTCCACGCTGCTAGGCCACAAACGTGTGCAGTATCACACTTTTGCCATTATGTACTCGTGTCTTAATTGATAGTTAGTTATTAGTTTTTATTATTTCGTTATACAATACACACTTATACTCTCATGCTTATTTTGATCTACACGTCTACATGTTTATTAAGAAACTCGTAACAATACTTGGCTTGATTCTGCAAAAAACTTCGCCTATCGTTTATCAAGTAGCAAGATTGTATCTCGAAAATTCGTGCTTATACGAGCCAATCCACATCACATTCAACCTAGATTCACATTTTTAGAACACCACAGAACTTACCAGATATTCAATGCAAGTTTTGCTGCCGCACCTAATAAGCTCAAATAAACAAAACCAAAATCACAACTTACCAACGAAGCTTGCTTTTTACTAAATGCCGTCTTGTATTTACTCATGGCCTCTAGTTCCTCTTTCAATTGCTAAAATATACAAAAAAACACTTCATAATCTGATTCGATATTCGATTGTGAACTGATTAAGACTTAAATTTACATTTAAAATTTACACTGAACCAGCTAAGCCTATCGTAGTGAAGCTTTGCCTACTGCATCAAAAACAAAGAACTGCAGAATACACATACCAAGAGTACATAATAGCGTCTCACTCTATATAGAAGAAGAGTGAGACACTCTCCAGCCTGCCTGTGTTCTAGCACAGGCAGATGCGCTGGTCGTTTTCAGGCTACATGTTGACATTCTATGCAACATGTGACTGGCCAATCAGAAGCTAGCGTCTATTCTCTGATTAGCAGACGCCTGTGCACGTGCGCCAATCATAAAACGGGATGGGGATAAAGGTTAATAACTCATTATTTATTCATAGTCTGCTTGTAAAAACATTAAAAAAGGTTTGCAAATACCTTTGGGGATATTTTGGCAAACTTTCAGCGAAATTGATTGAGAAACTTTGAAGAAATCCAGTAAAGTTTATATCTCAAAAGTTTCTCAATCAATTTCGCTAAAAGTTTGCCAAAATATCCCTAGAGGTATTTGCAAACCTTTTTTAATGTTTTTGCAAGCAGACTATGAATAAATAATGAGTTATTAAGCTTTTATCCCTATCTTAATGCTTATCAACGCACCAGCGATTATATACTAAAGTGCAGGGAACCAGGGAATCTACGCGCTGATTGGTCAGCCACATGTTGCATAGAATGTCAACATGTAGCCTGAAAACGACCAGCGCATCTGCCTGTGCTAGAACACAGGCAGGTTGGAGAGTGTCTCACTCTTCTTCTATATAAATTGAGAAGCTATTATGTACTCTTGCACATACTAATAAACACAGAGGTAATAAGATAGGGCAGTAGTGACCTATCAAACCAAACTCACATTAAGCGCAACTTTGCTACTCAATGGCCACTCATTTCCCACCAAACTTATGTCTAATTCTAAACGTTAGCAGATAGTAGTCAGTCGTACACACAAAAACGATAAAATTAACTAAATATAAACCCTTAAAGTCGTTTATGTAAAGTGTTAAGGAATGGCGTCTGTAGTTGTCATAATAATCAATACAAAAAAACCCTTTAATATCCAGTAAAAAAACTAGGCCCCTGGTTTACCGTAAAATCTTTGATCCGATCACTGCTGTAGGCAATGCGCAGTAGTTCGTTGAAAATCAGTAACCCCGTGTGTGCCTTTTCATCCCTTGGAGCTGCCGCTGTGCAACTGACTCGCTTCGATCAGACTTTTCTAGCTTCGTTGTAGCATTGCTAAAACAACTAGTTAGCAGTCATTCAATTTAAGTTTCGTTAGTGCAAGCTAACTCCTAATCCGAACACTCAAGCTATCAGAGCTCACGCTTTCTAGAAAAAATGTCAAAAATATACTGTGGTCATTGAAAGCATGCTGTATGATATATATTCCTTGTTATTTCCGCTTAATAAGGGTTGCATAATCGTTAGCAACTACATAATCTATATGCAGCAAGTTTATAAACTACATTTTGGAGAAACTGGCATTGAGCAAACTTTACTCAGCCAGCTTATCGGTATAGTCAAGAGTACATAATGGGAAGAGTATGACACAGCTTATCGGTATAGTGTACAGCATACGCATAATCAGTACATTATGTTCGGGACTCACAGAAGGTGTCTAACTACAAAGCAGTCCAAGTCGAACACGTGATCGAATAAAATAATACACAATAAAATGTTTCATTACTATGTTTTTTCTTCATTAAAAAACGTTGAAGACAGAATACGCTAACTCAAAAGCCTATTTAAAACTGCTACGAAAATACGAATATTGCATAAAACATAAGATTTTAATAATAAAAGTAGCAAAAAATAATAATAAGTACTAGCAAGCACTTATATACTAGTATTAGCTTTAGTTAACCAAAAAGTGCTTGAAAACTAGCAAAAATAAATACTACGTCAACAAAGTTAAAATCAATAAAAAACATGCATTTCAAAAAAAAAATTACACTAAAAATAATCAAGAATTTGATGGCATCAATTATTATCAATTTAGAATTTTTGCTAATAATACAGCCCAAAGTTCACATACTATATTGACAACGAAAGTCGCTCATGTCGCTTCTATTACCAAAGTCAAAAAATTGTTTGATTTATTAACTTACTAGAAAAGGTTTAGATCTTAATACACATATTTTTTGCACGCCTATGGTATCGTGCAAATACATAACCCTTTCCGCACCCAGGTGTCTTGCCTGCTTACCTCAACGTAGTCATTAATCTTGGCCCCTAGCGCGCGATCTCTATCCAGACATTTTTGAGGTGCAGACTGCAAAGGTGAGTAAAAATTGCATAAATAAACTGCACAATAAAAAAATAAAAAAATTGAAAAAACTAACCGCGAAAAAGTGCGGACTTTTCATGTAAGTTTAAAAATGCAAGCAATTTATTGAGTGAAAATACAAAAGCCGTTAAACCTACATTAGTTGGGGGGGATGGGGGGAGCCCCCAATTCTCCCGGGGAGGGAGGGGGGGTCCGTGGAGATGGGGGGCGGTCGGGGGAGTAGAATTTTCGCCAAAATTTGAAAATTTGGCCTTTTTTGTGAAATTAGCGATTTTTACCAATATTGCCAAAAATTCAAAATCTTTTTTGCCAAAAGGTAAAATCTCATTTTTCGGGGGGGGTCAAAAGAGTTGAGCGGGGAGGGGGGGGGTACACTAGGGGGAGGGTATCAAAATTTTGCGCTGTTACTGTATGTTGAAACGATAATTTGTAGTTGTGAATAATTTTGCATTGACGGCGATAGGGTAGACTGGGTATAAAATACGTATTACCACCCCCCCAAAACCCCACACCAACCCATATATTTTTTTTGGTTATATATATATATATATATATATATATATACTCGTACAAAAACCATATACTCGATCAATACATAGTCTACATACTCTATACTTGATCGTTGAATTGAAATACAAGAACTTACATAGTATATTATACATATACAGACATATAAACATACGCAAATGGCTGAGTGAGAGCCATTGTTTGGGGGTTTGGGAAGGGGGTTGGTGCTTAAAAAATGATATGCACAGTGTGAATGCAGGTTTTTTTGGGGAAACCGGGCCTTTTTTCTTAAGCTTCGGTGGCGGGGCAGATTGGGGAACGGGGGGACAGCCCCACGTCTATTCCGGGAAAGTTTTCGGACCATTCCGGAAAAGTTCCCGGAATCTTGGGGCCGAAAATGGGGAATGGGGAAGTAAAAAAGTCAAGAGGCTCGTGTCCTACCCCGGAAAATATGCGAGGTAGTGAAAAGTTATAACAGCGTTGATTGTTGTGTGCTATAATTGGCATGCTAATTCATGCTTTGATATGGATTTATATTGCGGGTTTTTTGTGTATATAATTCATTTTTATAATATTAGAGCATCACATGCGCAGCCTTGCTTACTAACAAAGGGCAAGCTAAAGCTTTTTTATAGCTTGAGGGCCCTCGCTTTAGTCATGAAAAGGAGTAGATTTTAAGTTTATAAATTAATACAACACAAATTTGATGTTTGACAATTTATTCTGGGTTCCGAGTTAAATCTTGAGACTCGCTGATGAGAAAGAAGCGCGCAAGCAGCAAGATTAGTTTTATGAAAAATAGTGGGAAATGAGGTCTAACCACCAGACTCTATTTTAAGAGCCACGTTGAAAATTTGGGGGTGTGGTTCATAAAATACGTATTTTAATACCTCGAGTCTACCCTATCGCCGTCCGAATGCAAAATTGTATTCACAACTACAAATCTATACGTTTCAACCATACATGTAACAGCGCCAAAATTTTGGGTACCCGTCCCCCCTTAAGTGGTACCCCCCCCCTCCCCTGCGTCAACTCATTTTTGACCCCCCTCCCTCGCAAAAATGACGAAATTTTTACCTTTTTGGACCAAAAAAACCGATTTTGACAATTTTTGGCGAATATTTTGGTAAAAATCGCTTAAATTTCACCAAAAAAGGCCAAATTTTTCAAATTTTGGCGAAAATTCTACTCCCGCCGGGACCGTCCCCCCTATTTTCTCCCTGACGGGACCCCCCCTCCCTCCCCCGGGACCGAATTTTGGGGGGGGGGGTCTTCCCCCCCATCCCCCCCCAACTACATGTATGGTTTCAACGGCTTTTGTAATTTTCACTCAATAAATTGCTTGCATTTTTACAACTTATTCATGAAAAGTCCGCACTTTTTTCGCGGCATTTAGTTTTTTCAATTTTTTTATTTTTTTATTGTGTCAGTTTATTTATGCAATTTTTACTCACTCTTTGCAGTCTGCACCTCACAAAATGTCCCTGGATATGAGATCGCGCGCTCAGGGGTCCAAGATTAATGACTACGTTGAGGTAAGCAGGCAAGACACCTGGGTGCGGAAAGGGTTATGTATTTGCACGATACCATAGGCGTGCAAAAAATATGTGTATTAAGATCTAAACCTTTTCTAGTAAGTTAATAAATCAAACAATTTTTTGACTTTGGTAATAGAAGCGACATGAGCGACTTTCGTTGTCAATATAGTATGTGAACTTTGGGCTGTATTATTAGCAAAAATTCTAAATTGATAATAATTGATGCCATCAAATTCTTGATTATTTTTAGTGTAATTTTTTTTGAAATGCATGTTTTTTATTGATTTTAACTTTGTTGACGTAGTATTTATTTTGCTAGTTTCAAGCACTTTTTGGTTAACTAAAGCTAATACTAGTATATAAGTGCTTGCTAGTACTTATTATTATTTTTTGCTACTTTATTATTAAAATCTTATGTTTTATGCAATATTCGTATTTCGTAGCAGTTTTAAATAGGCTTTTGAGTTAGCGTATTCTGTCTTCAACGTTTTTTAATGAAGAAAAAACATAGTAATGAAACATTTTATTGTGTATTATTTTATTCGATCACGTGTTCGACTTGGACTGCTTTGTAGTTAGACACCTTCTGTGAGTCCCGAACATAATGTACTGATTATGCGTATGCTGTACACTATACCGATAAGCTGTGTCATACTCTTCCCATTATGTACTCTTGACTATACCGATAAGCTGGCTGAGTAAAGTTTGCTCAATGCCAGTTTCTCCAAAATGTAGTTTATAAACTTGCTGCATATAGATTATGTAGTTGCTAACGATTATGCAACCCTTATTAAGCGGAAATAACAAGGAATATATATCATACAGCATGCTTTCAATGACCACAGTATATTTTTGACATTTTTTCTAGAAAGCGTGAGCTCTGATAGCTTGAGTGTTCGGATTAGGAGTTAGCTTGCACTAACGAAACTTAAATTGAATGACTGCTAACTAGTTGTTTTAGCAATGCTACAACGAAGCTGAGAAAAGTCTGATCGAAGCGAGTCAGTTGCACAGCGGCAGCTCCAAGGATGAAAAGGCACACACGGGGTTGCTGATTTTCAACGAACTACTGCGCATTGCCTACAGCAGTGATCGGATCAAAGATTTTACGGTAAACCAGGGGCCTAGTTTTTTTACTGGATATTAAAGGGTTTTTTTGTATTGATTATTATGACAACTACAGACGCCATTCCTTAACACTTTACATAAACGACTTTAAGGGTTTATATTTAGTTAATTTTATCGTTTTTGTGTGTACGACTGACTACTATCTGCTAACGTTTAGAATTAGACATAAGTTTGGTGGGAAATGAGTGGCCATTGAGTAGCAAAGTTGCGCTTAATGTGAGTTTGGTTTGATAGGTCACTACTGCCCTATCTTATTACCTCTGTGTTTATTAGTATGTGCAAGAGTACATAATAGCTTCTCAATTTATATAGAAGAAGAGTGAGACACTCTCCAACCTGCCTGTGTTCTAGCACAGGCAGATGCGCTGGTCGTTTTCAGGCTACATGTTGACATTCTATGCAACATGTGGCTGACCAATCAGCGCGTAGATTCCCTGGTTCCCTGCACTTTAGTATATAATCGCTGGTGCGTTGATAAGCATTAAGATAGGGATAAAAGCTTAATAACTCATTATTTATTCATAGTCTGCTTGCAAAAACATTAAAAAAGGTTTGCAAATACCTCTAGGGATATTTTGGCAAACTTTTAGCGAAATTGATTGAGAAACTTTTGAGATATAAACTTTACTGGATTTCTTCAAAGTTTCTCAATCAATTTCGCTGAAAGTTTGCCAAAATATCCCCAAAGGTATTTGCAAACCTTTTTTAATGTTTTTACAAGCAGACTATGAATAAATAATGAGTTATTAACCTTTATCCCCATCCCGTTTTATGATTGGCGCACGTGCACAGGCGTCTGCTAATCAGAGAATAGACGCTAGCTTCTGATTGGCCAGTCACATGTTGCATAGAATGTCAACATGTAGCCTGAAAACGACCAGCGCATCTGCCTGTGCTAGAACACAGGCAGGCTGGAGAGTGTCTCACTCTTCTTCTATATAGAGTGAGACGCTATTATGTACTCTTGGTATGTGTATTCTGCAGTTCTTTGTTTTTGATGCAGTAGGCAAAGCTTCACTACGATAGGCTTAGCTGGTTCAGTGTAAATTTTAAATGTAAATTTAAGTCTTAATCAGTTCACAATCGAATATCGAATCAGATTATGAAGTGTTTTTTTGTATATTTTAGCAATTGAAAGAGGAACTAGAGGCCATGAGTAAATACAAGACGGCATTTAGTAAAAAGCAAGCTTCGTTGGTAAGTTGTGATTTTGGTTTTGTTTATTTGAGCTTATTAGGTGCGGCAGCAAAACTTGCATTGAATATCTGGTAAGTTCTGTGGTGTTCTAAAAATGTGAATCTAGGTTGAATGTGATGTGGATTGGCTCGTATAAGCACGAATTTTCGAGATACAATCTTGCTACTTGATAAACGATAGGCGAAGTTTTTTGCAGAATCAAGCCAAGTATTGTTACGAGTTTCTTAATAAACATGTAGACGTGTAGATCAAAATAAGCATGAGAGTATAAGTGTGTATTGTATAACGAAATAATAAAAACTAATAACTAACTATCAATTAAGACACGAGTACATAATGGCAAAAGTGTGATACTGCACACGTTTGTGGCCTAGCAGCGTGGACGTGCTGCGACAATTATCTCCCGAAAAAGGGCACAACTGTGGGGGGTACCCCTACACGAATAAAGCATAGCCTTCAGCTGTGGGGGGGACCTCACGAATCAGACATGGGTCTCAAACGTGGGGGGTCCCCCCGCAATATTGAGGGTATACCCTGACTTGTACCTCCCCCCACAGTTGTGAGCCTTTTTCGGGAGATAATGGTCGCAGCATGTCGCGACGGCCAAGCTGGGGTCCAGAAGAGTCACATACTCGTCTTATCATGAACACTTGATTAAGAAATTTCAAGATATTAAATGCCTTGAGTTTTTACTGCAGAAATTCCAACGGAATCGCAGCAGTGGTCTGATTGGCTCCGGACCGAGCAGTTCGGCCAGTCTACTCAGTCTGTCGACCACCGTCGGCGCCTCCGCGTCTGGTTCCGGTTCCGGTTCCTCCGCCCAGCTGGACAATCCCATCACCCGGGTCCTGGAACCGTCGCATCCGGCCCATTTCGAAAGTCGCACCTGTCGTGATCAAGTTGCCAGCAAGTTTGAGGCTGTACGCTGGAGTATTGATTTTCTTCTGTTTTTTGGGCAGGAATTATGTGATTAATTATGTTCAGAATGGAAAATTGGAAAGTATTAGTTTTGAAATTTTGGATATAGGTTACTTAGAGTGAACCATTTTTTCTGCTGTTTCTACTGGGATTGTCGTCGGTTTCTGCATTCTTTTCGACATTCGACCGCAGTAAAATCCAGTTATTTTGTTTTGTTGCCACGTAATACACATTTACTTTTTCTGCATTTAGCCGGCAGCAGTTAACGCTCTATTTATAGCATTGTTTTGAGTTTTATAGTCGAGGTTTATTTTGCTTTTAAGTGGTTCTAGTGTATATTGTGTGTGTGTGTGTGTCCATAACGCTGTTACTTCGGTAAAAGTAGACATAATGGCACAGTAATGTGATTTTTTTCAGATTTGTGAGTATACAATGAAGTTTCGAAATACCAAAAATCCGCACAATCAACAAATATTGCTTGAACTTTTGCCGCGACTGGCTGCGTTCAATCGTGAAAAGTTTGTGAAAAGGTCAGTCAGCTTTTCACGAGTCTATTTTTGTATGCAATTAAATTGATTCCGAATTTATTGGTATTTTCATTACTGATTGAAGCACATAAAACGTTATTTGTTGCCTTTATAGAAATTGATTTTCCTTGAGTTATTTAGCTATAAAAGTGAAGTATCAGTATTAGTAAAGTCTAAAATGGCAAAAAAATTATATATGCGTTTATAGGAATTTAGTTTTAGTAGAAATACTTGATAAAGTTTGCAATCTCTCGAAAAGTTGAAAAGCTGGTGTTTCTTTTTTCAGTCATTTGGAAGACTGCGTCAACTGGGTTCTGTGGATTATTTGGAAGGAGAAGGAAAAGTCCAGCGGGTTTCTAGCGTTGGGTCTAATTTGTAAAGCCGCTGGTAACGCTATTAGGCCATTTTTGGCCAAAATCTTTCAGCTGGTACGGGCTTCGCTGCCACAGCCGAAAGACAGTGCAAAGTAAGCAATTTAGTTGTGGTTCTATTTTTTTAATATTTAACAAAATAGTTTTTTGACGTTGACTTTGGGGACAGTCATACATCGAGTACTAAACATTTTTTGCTTTTTTGCCCATATTTTTGCTAAAATGAGATGAATGTTAGGTAGATCAAATCAATTTGAGGTTGCGCCTCCCATTTGACTAAAAGGGGCAGTATTTTGAGTATCATGACAGCATTCTTTTCAAGTCAGTGTTCCAATAATGGAAATAAACAAACAGCAACTTGTGTTTGTACGCGTTTGTGTAAAATGAGAATGAGACTATCTATGACTAAATATATTCGAAAAAAAGTATGAAATTGAATCATAATCACGTAATATGGCTGTTTTTCTTTAATCATCTTCTAAACGAACAGACGTTGTTATGCAGTGCGGCTTATGGTGACTCTCTGAATTAGCAAGATGAAGATTTGTATTTTTTTATGAGATTCGAATCATTTTTTGTTTTAGTTGAATTTTTTTGTGTCTCAGACAACTTTTTTGTTTCAGGAAAGGAATTTTTTTGTTTCACGAAAATATTTTTTGTTTTAGGAAGCGTGGTGCGGCGGCCCAGCAGCAATTTGTGGAGCCGGCAGTGTTTCTTTGCATCCGCTTTTTGGCAGAGGCTCTGGGGTCATCCATCAAAACGGAACTAAGGGATCTGCTACCCATGATGTTTGCTTCTGGTCTAAGGTATTGGTTCAACGTAGTAGAAGATGTAGATATGTATTAATGTTGAACTGAAGGTATTGGCTAGAAAGAGTTCAAAGATTGCATTGAATAATACAAAGCTCAATAGGCCGTGTTTGCATTGAGCTTTTTTCCAGCTGCCCAGTAAAAAAACAGAGACTGCCTTAAAAAACTGCAACAGCTAGAAAAAAAGCCGATAATATGGTGGGTCACTATAGACTAGCTAATCCGTTGCCATCACAACGATTATGACCCTGCATTTAAGAGTGCCTGTTGCCTAACATATTCTTTTATTTAGTTAATAAATTCAGACGTACTTAGTAACTATTTTTACTATTTTTTAATTCATTGGCGTCCTCGTGCGGAAGAATAACCTTTTTCAGATCGTCAGAATGTCTGCTGAAACGTTACGCCTGAATAGTCTAATAGCTGCCGAAACGTTTCGTCCGAACAATTGAACAATATCATTCTGTTGCCCTGTGTTAGGGTGGATTCATACGTTCAGCCGTATGTCCGTTCAGTAATGACGATATAATGACGTCACATGCGCTGGCTGACCCACTGCACTAGGCTGCTAGTGACGTCATTCTGCAGGCTGAACGGACATACGGCTGTAAGTATGAATCGAGCCTTAATTGAGACATAGTAATTGCTACGGACTAAATTGAGTTTTCTAGCTCATGCAGTAGACATTAAATAAATAAATAAATTAATTAGTGCTCTGATTTTAATAACTCTGAATCAGTCCAGTTCTATTTTTAATTTCAGTCACGCCCAGACCGACGCTCTGCGCGACATGGTGCAATATGTGCCCGACTTGAAGGGCGAAATCCACGATGGCCTGCTGGAGCAGCTATCCCAGATCCTCATGCAGCGCCCCATGCCCCCCAAGGACCGCCCGGCGCCCCCCTTTTTGCCCCCCGAGGGCCCAGTGCCCGTGGCCGATGTGGCCGTCACCACGCTGGCGCTGAACGCCCTAGCCAGTTTCCACTTCTCCCAGAACGCACTGGAAATGTTCCTGAAATATATTGCTGAAGTAGGATTTTGGGACATTATTTGTATCTAAAGTCTGACAAAAAATAGTTGCACCAATTGAGGAAACGAAACATATTATGATTTCGTTACGAAAAAAATAGATTTTGACTATCGAGAGTACAGCAAGTAGTCGCAGAAATCATGCCACTAAAATAAGTAAGTGGCGCTACTATTCGTTTGTCAACTTTAGGTAAAATTTAGGCCTATGATCACACGTCATGTAGCAGCTAAAGAAATCTGGGTGGCTAGCCGACGACCGGCGGAGGGGGTGCTACGCGAAATTTTCAAAAATTGGGGGGGGGGGGTTGAAAGCGGATCTGGGGGGGATAGTTTGGGGGTAAGCGATTCCCCCTCCTCAAATTTCGCCCTCGCCCATGTATGGCTACCACTGGCCAAATCTCGCTGTGCCTGTCTGCTCTATGTGCTTTTGTCCATAACTTGTCCTAGTGAAGTATGAATTGACCCTCACCATTTCTAAAACGACAGTATGCTTAATGTTAGCTTGATGACGCCAGAGGTTGCCAATTGGTTTGGCAGTGGTCGGCAACCATACGTGGGCAGGCAGGTAGCGAATTCTGGGGGGGGGGGTGCGGAGCAACTTTTCCGCCCTTTTTCTCTTCGTTTTTTTCTTCGTTCCGCCACCAATTTCGCTTCGCGAGCCACCTGTTGAGCTACCCTCCACCCGTTGTGGGGGGAGGGGCGGGGTGAAGCACCTGTCTGGGGGGTGAGCTTGCCTCCTGGGGGGGGATGAAAATTCCCCCCACGCCCATGTAAGCAACCCAATGAAAGGCAGGCTTTTTTTATTGCAGGGCTATTTGTGCTCTGAGGTGGGCACGGTACGCCGGGAGGCTGTGCGAACCTGCTGTCAGCTGATCATGCCCAGTGTCAAGAGTTTGGCCGAGATCACGGAGAGATCAGAACGACTGCCGCTCATCAGACTGATACACGATATTCTGGGCAAAGTTTTGGTCGTGGGCATTGTGGACACTGGTGGGGAATTTTTTGGGGATTTTGATTTCTGTTTCCTCACGTTTTTTTGTTTAATTGAGTGATGTAGAGTGGTACAGTTTTTGTCAAATTGGAATTTAAATGATTGGATTTAATCTTTTTTGTATTTTTGCATTTGGATTTGTGAATTTGGCTGAATAGAGTACAGGGGCCGGATTCGCAAAATTACCCATGGGTAAAGTTAGGCTAACTTTACCCATGTTAGTAATTTTGAGAATACGGCCCAGGATAATATTAAGTGCGCGATGAAATAGCATTTTACTTGAGGGGGAAACAACACTGCAAGATTGGGTTTCGCTGGCCCGGTAGTGTGGTTGGCTGATAATCCGGTAGGAATGAAACTAAATTCTCGCCTCATAAAAAATGTTTAACATTGAGACAAAACAGAAATTATTATTTCATGTCGAAAAGAAGAAAATTCTTCTCCATTTAATATCTGACCAGAAATTACTGAACACCGAGCCAAAACAGGCGCGTGCTTTTTGTGACTACTCGCCTCGCTGCTGTCATGCTGCTTGCAATTCGTTCTTTTCGTAATGAAATCGCGTGTTTCTATTTTTGTCTCAGGGTCCAGTCCAGCAAGTTTTGGTCAGACTTTTAGTTCGCCTGTTTTAGACTGGGAGATTCGTCTGTGCGTCTTCTGCAGCCTGAGCGCCAGTGGCGCCGGCTTGAGCGCCCACCTAGCCCAGCCCGAGTGTCTGCAGCGTCTGTTCATGGCCCTTCAAGACGAAGCCTTTGAGATACGCGAAACAGTACTGGCGATTCTGGCCAGATTGGGCGATATTAATCCGGCCTACATTATGCCCACCCTGCGACGGGTGCTGGTTCAGGTGAGGGATTAACTGCATGGTGTGTAGATAGGGGGGGAGAGAATTTTGAGGGGGCTGGGGGGGGGTATTGGCAAAGTAGAATTCTATTGTTGGTTTTTTGGGGGAGGGAAAGGGGGTTTCAAAGTTACTCGCCCCCCCGTTACTCTGGTTATACAGTCAGTAGACTAAGCCTGACCCAAAACTGCTGAACCCGTTGACGAGCTAGGTGGCGTGACTTTCACGCCAACTTGCTGTAGTCTTGGTGATTGAAACTAAAGTCTGACAAAAATAGTTGCACCTTTTAAGAAAACGTAACATGTGATATCGGTACGAAAATATTAGATTTTGACTATCAAGAGTACAGCAAGTAGTCGCAGAAGTAAGTGGCGCTTCTTTTTTTGTCAGACTTTAGTTCTTTTCGCGATGAGATCATGTGCTGGCTTTGTCGCAGGGATCAGCAATTTTTGGCCAGGCTGTAGTTGAAACTTAAACGTAATGTCACAAATAACGTCGCTCGAATATGTGAAAAAATACCTGAGTTTATTTTTAATTTATTTGAAAAAATTAAACTTAGGTGTAATATGGTCTTAGGTGCTGAAAGAATTGGACCACAGCGGGATTGGGCGGAATAAGGAACACAGCGCACGAATGCTGGTACAGCTGGTGGCGAACTCGCCTCGATTCATCCGACCTTATGTCCAGCCTGTTCTGCGGGTAACTATAATTGGACTTTTACGATTAGATTTCTTTGATTAATAATAGACCATATTATTGATGTGCAAATAATATCAGGGTTGGTGCCTTAGCGTCAAACCCTATAATATGTGTAACGTCGTAGAACCAAGAGTTTAGTGGTACGTGGTACCGTGTCGCTTCTGGGCCACCTCATTATCTTTAAAACGACCGCAGCCAAAAATATTCCTGGGCCCAATTTTTCGAAAAAAATGTTCTCCGTTTAAAAGCTCTCCGATTAAAGCTCTCCGTTTAAAAATTTTCAATTTTTCTAAACCTTTAATTTTGAATTTAAACGACGAACATTTTTTTGGAAAAATTGGGCCATGATCGGGAATATTGAGTTAAATTATTCAGGAAAGTGGTATTTTCTGCCATATTTTAATCCCTGAATAATTGTTGGAGTACCATAAAAGCATGATTCTTTGGGCGGATCCCTGTTGTTTGTGACGTTTGAGCACCCCATTTCTGTGCCTAAAAGACCTTGGCACACTGACAGTAGGAGAACAATGTTAAAATATAAAAAAATGATAAAAAATGAATAAGGAAAAATTATCACAGTTTCATGTTCATCCATAATTGGCTTTCTGTTTTAGACACTGATCACCAAACTACGCGAGCCCGACTCTCATCCGGACGTGGTAACTAGTATTCTCATGGCGATTGGTGAAATTGCTCAAGTAATTTTTAAGTTATGCTTTTGTCGTAATTTTTGGCTACGACCTACGTATCAGACTTATTGGTTGAGTGTTACCGTAGAGTTCAAGTGCAAGTTTGGTGGAAGCTAATTTAAACGTCCGATTAATTTCAACACATTAAGTAAGATCGAGTGGCGTAACGTAACTTGGTCATATTATCAATCATGGTGCATTTTTTGATACGAATGTTTTCTGCTGATGTTGATCTTTTTTTCTACTTTTTAGACTATTAATTTAAGGTCGAAAGCAATTATTGTTAAATTTTTGTGGGCTTTCAGGTGGGTGGTAATGAACTGCAGAAGCATCTGAAAACCCTGTTTCCGATTTTGATTGAACTGCTCCAAGACTATTCGTCTGTAGCCAAGCGAAAGGTCAGTGGTTAGCATACATCTACAAAGATCTCAGTCTTTCGGTTAGTGTGACAGCCATTGTTAAGCTTGGGACTTTCCATCGGTATAAATTGATTGAGTTCTACTTTTTTAGGTTGCGTTGCGAACTTTGGGCCAAATTTGCGAAAACACAGGCTATGTTGTGGAGCCTTACAAGGACTATCCCGCCTTGTTGGAAATATTGTTGAAGTTTCTGAAAACAGAACAAGAACGAGAGATCAGACGCGAAGTAATTTTTTAACATTTAAGGATTGATTAAGAATGTTTTTAGCCCGGCAAAGTTACGAAATAATTACGGCACAATTTTTTGCGCTTACAGTTACAGTTACGTTTGAAATAAAGCTGTCATAGAATCAGCCGGGTGTCGAGAAAGTTTTCAAGCTGTTTGCCTCACCGAATTTTGTCATAATTTTGTCCGAATTGCGCTAAGAGTCGTTTCCTAAAAAGAGTTTAACGCATTAGATTGAAATTTGTCTTGTTGATAGCTCGCCTCAAAGTTAAGGTACTTGGATAGCATAATTTTGCACAATAGTGGGGGGTGTTATATTATATACTTTGTCCACCGAATCATGTATGATTTCATAGATGATTTCATGATTTATTGGCAAAACAAGTTTTTTTTAGTCTAATCCGTTAAATCCATTTTAACAATTAAGCTTTCACCCTTGCGGTGGACACTATATCCTTTATCCCCAATTAATGCCTAGAGGAAGAGCTTAGAGAGCCCGCAAAAGCCCAGAGACTAAAGGAAAAATTAATCAGAAATCCCCTTCGGCCAAGAAAAAATAAAATTATAAAATTTTTAAAAAATGTCTCAATGCCCATACAAGACTCGTGTGTGTTTTTTTTCAGGCTATTCGGGTCCTTGGCATTCTGGGCGCCTTAGACCCATACAAATGGAATGTTTATCGCGGGGTGGTTGATACTGTGGACAAGAGCGCAGGACTGGCCCTCAGCATGTACGAGCCAAAGGACACACGTGGCTCACGGCTGGGTGGGTTACCTGAATACAAACTGTTTGATTTTTTTAAAATTTTTCATGGCCGTTTTGTGAAAAAAATTATTGTACGGTTGAGAAAAACGACACATACATTTATTATGTGTGTGCATGCTAATATTATGGTATAGTTCAGGATTAAGCAGTTTTTTTTTGCGTCAAAAAGTGCGAAACGCCGCACTTTTTTTCTGAAATTTCGCACATTTTTCTGGACATGAAGTGCGTCCAGTGACTCACGTTTCTCGGCTAAGGCAGAAAGACGTTACAGCTGACGGCCCAAATAATGCCCAAAAAGTGTCGAAAAAAAGTATTTTTCTCTTGAAATGTTTGGAATAAATTCCAAAATTGCGTCAGTACCATCAAATTTGTGAATTCCAGGTCTTTAACTTTTCAAGCTTGATCTACAACTACAACTGGTTTCGATGCAGTTTAAAAACCATAATTATTTTCATTAGTCAAGGACGTACCCAGGGGTGACTGGGGGGCATAATTCACTCCCGAAATTTGTTGCCAGTGAAATTTCACACAAGCTTATAGTAGTTATTACTCAGTATTAATCTGATTCCAGAGACAGTGCAGTGGTTTCATTGGGAGCGCTGTTCCCTGGAGGAATTCTACCCAGTGCTGGGCATCATGAGCCTGATGGGCGTGATGGGCGACCCGGCGCTGTCCGAGCACCACACCAATGCCGTCCAGGCCATCATGTTTATTTTCAATGCATTCGGACTGAAGGCTGTGCCCTACATAGACCAGGTGGTGCCGCCCTTCTTGAAAGTCATCACCACCACTGATACGGCGTTTAGGAAGGTGAGGATTGAACGGTGGGATCTGTTTGGGATTTGGGTATAATGAGGTATTTTTTGCGCACGGTGATTAAATGTGCTGGTATTTAGCAAACTTTTTTTGAATTTTAGATTTTGATTGGAACGGGTTTTTTTGAATTAAAAAGTTTTCACACAAACACGTTATCCATTTAGCTGTTTTTGAGAATATTTAAAAGTTTTATACTGTCTTAATTTTGTAAATTTTGATGTAGAAATTACAGTTAAACGACAAGCCAAAAAATATATTATTTAGAATTGGAGACAGACATTTTTACTCTAATTATCGTTTGCTTTTAATTATTTTTCACACTTTTTTAAATTAATATTGCCTATTAAATGTTTGTCTTTAAAGTTACCAAATTGGATTCCGATTGTTTTTTCAGTTCCTTGTTGCGGAGCTTGGGCGATTGATCGAAATCGTCAAATCACAAATCAAGCCGTATTTGCGTGATATTTTTGCGCTTATTAAGGTAACCATTTCTGCATCCTTTTATCCATTATCTAGTATATAAAGGAGAGTTGCAGTTGCTGCACTAACAATTTAACGAAACGTCATACGTCGCTAAATTCCACTTTTTGCTGTCGTGAAGAGGAGAGATCAAGAATATATTATGGAACAGTTGAAAATATGGCTGGAGATACTTGGGGATTCGTAACTTGACTAGTCGTAGAACACCTGACGCCCCGCGCTCAACCAACTGAGCTATCAGTCCAGCAGTTGGTGTTGTGACTACTTTATATACTCAGCTGATTACTTTATTGTTAAATAAAGTCTGACCAAAATTGTTGGACCCTGTGACAAAAAGAAACACGCGATTTCATTACGAAAAGAACGATCTCTAAGCATCAAGAGTACAGCGATTAGTCACGAAAACCACGCCACCTGTTTTCTCTCAGGGTTCAGCAATTTTTGATCAGACTTTAGGTACAGCATCAGCCAATCAGCTGTTATCTATTCTGTTACATAAAAGTTACATAAAAGCACTCTGTTTTAAGCCGCCCATTGATTTGAGCATTAATTGGTATCCTTTTTTTAAATTTTAAATTTAATTTTTATTTTAAATTTTTTTATTTAAGCAACTCTGGACGCCTCGCAGCGAAATGAGTCTGACTATCATCACGTTGGTGGAGAAAATAGCCAAAGCCCTGGGCACAGACTTCAAGCCAGAAATCCCAGACTTAATGCCACACATGCTGAAAGTATTTTCCCACGACAGTAGCCCGGAGAAAAAAGTGGTCTCCAAGGTATTATGAGCGGGCGAATTTGCATATTAATCTGACACGCTTGGCAATAATTGATAATTTTATATTTATTATTCATCCTTGTTGTATATTCTGGAAAGTTTCAGCAAGTTTTTTTTAATAATTCGTTGTTTTTTATATTGAACATTAATTGTTCAATTGAATCGAAATTTTTTAAAAAGTTAAACTGATTTAAAAAAGTTAAACTGATAGTTATACACATTATTGTTTGAAAACAAGGTTTAGGTCAGTTTGTTTTGATAATATGCATTTTTCATTCATTCATGCATTCGGATGCATTTTTGCCCAACAATTATTTAAGAGTAAACATGTGCCTTCAATTGTGTTGATAATGACAAAACAAATCGTCGGGCTGAAATCTCAGATTCAGTCAGTAGTATTGGGTGAGTTTTTCAGGGCCGTTCCGGTACCGGTACCGGCCCAGAATTCTGGTACCGGCCCAGAATTCTGGGCCGGCCCAGAATTTCGGTACCGAACGGATTAAGGGGGATTAAGTTGGATTAATCCGGCCCAGAATTTCGGTACCGAGTGGATAAATCCGGCCCAGAATTTCGGTACCAAACAGATAAATCCGGCCCAGAATTTTGGTACCAAACAGATTCATCCGGCCCAGAATTTCAGTACCGAGTGGATAAATCCGGCCCAGAATTTCGGTACCTAAATCCGGCCCAAAATTTCCGTACCGAAATCCGGCCCAGAATTTCGGTACCGAACGGATTAAGGTGGATTTAGGTGGATTAATCCGGCCCAGAATTTCGGTATCGAGTGGATATGGATAAGATCCCCCCCAAAAATTCGGTCCTGGGGGAGGGAGGGGGGGTCCCGTCAGGGAGAAAAGAGGGGGGAGGGTCCCGGTGGGAGTAACATTTTGGCCAAAATTTGAAAAAAATCGGCATTTTTTGTGAAATTTAAGTGATTTTTACCAAATTATTCGCCAAAAATTGTCAAAATTGGTGTTTTTTGGTCAAAAAAGGTAAAATTTCGTCATTTTTCCGAGGGATGGGGGGTCAAAAATGAGTTGACGCAGGGGAGGGGGAGTCTCACCAGAAGGGGGAGGGGTACCCAAAATTTTGGTGCTGTTACATGTATGGTGGGTCCTAATTTGAGTACCGAAGAGTGTGTGTTTTCGGATTGCGCAAACTCAAAGTTTTGATTGCTTAGTTTGAAAAAAAACGCACCAACTTATGATTGGTCGCTTTTGAAACTAGGGTGTTCGGTGTTTTCAGAATTACACAATTTGATTGGCTATGCTGTAACGTTATTGGTTAGTTTGAAAATACGCGGGAAAGTCTGTTAATATGATTGGTTACTTACTGAAATCTGATTGATTGTCTTCAGAACTACACAAATTTATTTGCTGTAACGTTATTGGTTAGTTTGAAAATACGCGGGAAAGTCTGTGAATATGATTGGTTACTTACTGAAATCTGATTGGTTGTTACTAATTTGGTCCAAAGTTTTGATTGGCTACATCAAAAATCGCACCAACTGATGATTAGTTAAGTTTGAAATCCAAGTTAAACGTTAAACATATGTCTCCAAGTTGAAAATACATTACATAGTAAATTGTAAAAGATAACTTGTGTTATCAAAACGTACCTTATAAAGTTAATCTCCAACAGAAAATCCGCTGGTAATGTGGTGTTTATTCCGAAAACAAGCATTGGTGAACGAGTTACAAGTCACCGTAGGGCAGCTCGAATGAGTTTTTTATGCTTGTTTAAGCCGCTCCTGTGCTGAAACTGTTTTCCGCAAATATCGCACAAATGTAATATGTGATGATGGTTGCGTAACGAATTTGCGGAATGGAACAATCTCGTGCACTCAGGGCATTCAAAAATGTCAGTGGCGTCTTTGTCGTGACTTAACATGTGCCGACGAAGATCATGCCTTCTCGTAAAGCTACGACCACAAGTTGCTCAAGAATGTGGCTTTAAATTTAGATCGGGATTAGTAGAAGGCATAACGTATAAATCAGCACATTTAACTCGTAAATGTTTGGGAAATTTAATTTTGCGATCGGATACAGATGCAGAGTGATTTTTACGTCTGGCGCACTTTAAATGAATATTTGAAGTTTTCAAAATTTGTCAAATACGAGTCTGTAATAAAGTTCATTGCGACGAATATGCCAAAATTTTGGTTAGCCACCTGATGAGCGAGTAAAGGCATTGTTATTATATTGTCTCCTGCATTTTGATCGATTATAATAATATCAATGTTCATGTGCAGCAAAAGACTGGGCGTCGTAAATGCGACCTTTTTGCGCAACAAAGTCAGCGGGCATTCCCCAGGAAAAACGCTTTTAAAACAACCAATAGTTTACCAAATTCGTACGGCGGTATACAAATCCAGGCTTTGTGCCCTGATAACAAACATTAACTGCAGGTAACAAAGTCTTCAGTATGCAGTAGGGGGCCAGTTCCGAACTGGGCAGCGTAAACCCACGGGGTTAAAATACCGTCGTAAGTAGACGAACCCCAAAGTTCTAAAGATAGTTTATCTAAATCGAGATAACTGTGGTCTTGTAAGCTGTTGATGCTGGGTAATCGGCAGTACTGGTGTTCACCACCCAAGAAGCTCCAAATACTTAAATTGTCAGCTTCTTTCAAGGGCTTTATAGTCATGAATTTAGATAAGCATGTTTTGAGTTTAAAATACAAAATCTAAAAAATTCTATAATAAGAAAAATGTCCTTCGGGAGACAGGTAGTGTAACAGGTCGGTAGGTTATGTGCTTTATCGTTTACAGTTAACTTTGAACATTCAAACTGAAGCCGAAACATAACCTTATAAAACCGACTAATACCAAATCGGTTTGCGCAAATCTTGGGTATACAACATTGAGGTTTGTTGCTTAATCTAAACAGAAGTTATGAGCGCATAAACGCTGCCTCGCCAAACCAGGTTAGAAGCAAGAATTCAGTATCAGAGAAACATAACTACTTTAATTTTCTACATTCTTAGTGTTTACGTTCTATTATAGGTTTGACGCTATCGCGCCAAGCCGAGTTAGAAGCAAGAGTGGAGTACAACAGAAACAAATACAAAGTAACAGTAGAACAATACAAATAAAGATTGAAGAATGATAAGATAGGGGTCAAGGGGTGAATGATATATACAATGCGCAATTATTGTCTGTCTTTTGTAAATAAAATCGTGTCAAATATGGTAAAAAAATTGTGTAATTTGAGATAAAATAGTGTGAAATCTATGACTAAATTAAGTAGAAAACTGCGTAAAAGGTAAAAATCATCGTGAATACGATAGCATACATACAATACAAAGGAATAGTTGAGCATCAATACAAAGGAAATTGTTGAGTATAGAGTAGTAAAACAATACCTAGTTGTAGAAGTCGTAGAAAACAATACCCGTAATACACAGAATATATATATTAAACACGGTGGCAAGTAAGAGAGTGTGTAAAGTTAAAACAAAAACCAGAAATCTTGTAATGTTGTGCTAGTGCTTCATAATAATATACACCAGACACTGAATGCAACACATGGTTGCCTATACACATACAATACGTATTAATCCTGCGCTGTGGTGAGTAGTCGTATGCACATAGTATATGGACATATAATACTAGAACAGTGTTGTTGTGCTGTCCGGCGTGTTCTTTAATAAGTACAGTACATACATATCTACGAAGCAGCGAGTTGAAAAACAGTGCATGCGGCGGGTTCTCTCATATATATCGTATATATGAATATAATAGTTCTGCGCTGCAGCGCGTTCTTTAATACGTATACTACATACATATCGAAGCGTATAGTATTAGATAGTATGCATTAAATGCGGTTGGTTCTCTCATATATATCGTATATATGAATATAATAGTTCTGCGCTGCAGCTCGTTCTTTAATATGTTTACTACATACATATCGAAGCATATAGTATTAGATAGTATGCATTAAAGTACTACATAGTCACTGGCGGTCCCAGACTTCGATTTCAGGGGGGAGGCGGAGGTCTGACGAAATTTTTTCACTTTTTATAATAGCGTTTTTCAGCTTAACGCTATCTTGTTATAGCCGCAGCCATATCAAGGGCACTGAATTGACTCTATTTGTAGTAAAAACCAGTGGTGTACGCAGGAAAAAATGGAGAATTATTCAATTTTTAGGCCGAATTTGGTCAACTGGAGACGTATCAGAAATTTTTTCCGACAGGAAGATAAAATACATAATTTGAACGTCACATCAGACAGAAGACAGTTGATTACACAATACTCGTGTAGACATGCAAATGCAGCATAATGTACTCATGTATACATGTATAGGCTTTGATGAAAGGTAATCACAAGGAATAGTAAGCCACAAAGGTGCAGGGGTCTGGGGGCGGCAGCCCCCAGGAAAACAGGAAAAAATTGGGGGAAATTTTTGATTTTTTGGTCAAATTTGGTCAATTGGGGACGCATCAGAAAAATATTCCGGCCGGACCATAAAAACCAAAGGGGGACCCTTCTGTAAAATTTCAGTCGGGAAAAATTTCGGGGGGGGGGGGGGGAAGGGCGGCCGCTTCCCCCCCCCCCCCCCCCCCCCCCTGGGACCGCCCCTCTACATAGTATATACGAAGCAGCAGGTTGAAAAACCGTGCATACGGCGGGTTCTCTCATATATTGTATATATGAATATAATAGTTCTGAGCTGCTGTAGTACTGTGCAGCAGGTTCTCTTATAGTATATACTATATAGGCATTAATGTATTAAAGCACATTATGTATTTATAGAAAACAACGCATGCGGCGGGTTCTCATATATATCGTGTACAGGCGTATGTAGTTCTGCGCTGTAGTGCGATACAACATGTTCTCATATACATGTATCCGCATGCAGGTATTAAAATATAAAACGCAGCCTGTACAAAACAGTGCATGCTGCGGGTTCTCTTATATATCATGTACAGTCGTATATAGTTATCCGCTGCTGTGTTGTGCGTCGTGTTTTCATTTTATATACACACGTACGCATTAATGTATTAATGTAAGACATGTTTGCAGCGTGTGATGTGGTTTGTAGGTATACATTTTACAAGTTACAACGAAAAAGACTGACACCACATGAAGTTCCATCAGATTTCAGTAAGTAACCAATCATATTCACAGAGTTTCTAGCGTATTTTCAAACTAACTAATAACGTTGCAGCAAATAAATTTGTGTAGTTCTGAAGACAACTAATCAGATTTCAGTAAGTAACCAATCATATTCACAGACTTTCCCGCGTATTTTCAAACTAACCAATAACGTTACAGCAAATAAATTCGTGTAGTTCTGAAGACAATCAATCAGATTTCAGTAAGTAACCAATCATATTCACAGACTTTCCCGCGTATTTTCGAACTAACCAATAACACAGCATAGCCAATCAAATTGTGTAATTCTGAAAACACCAAACACCCAAGTTTCAAAAGCGACCAATCGTAAGTTGGCGCGTTTTTTCTAACTAAGCAATCAAAACTTTGCGTTTGCGCAATCCGAAAACACACACCTGTTTTCTGATGAAACATAGATTAAAAAAGGGAACGTACGTAAACAGGATTAAGCACGTAACGAAAATCAGGGCCCCTCAGCACCAAAAATAAGCGTAGGATTAGGAAAGTCAGAGCCGGATTAATACTACAAAATTCTTTAGCCGCATAATCTCTTTGGTACTCAAATTAGGACCCACATAAATTCACTCGGTACTGAAATTCTGGGCCGGATTTCGGTACAGAAATTCTGGGCCGGATTTCGGTACAATCCCCCTTAATCCGTTCGGTACCGAAATTCTGGGTCGGCCCAGAATTTTGGGCCGGTACCGGTACCGAAACGGCCCTAAAAAACTCACCCTATACTACTTCAGTCTAGTATAATAATTATTGTAAATACGACTTAGTATTGTGTTTATATATTATCATGTTTATTGTGTTTATATATTATCATGTTTTAGACCAGTCATGTCAATTTCGAATCAATTTTTACAGTAGCTAGATCAGTCAGTACCAGTGTAACTATTTTTTAACGGACTTAAATTAACTAGCAATGGCCCTCACCTTCATTCAAACCCTGACATATTATCTAAACACGGGGTTACCATCTTCCTACTGCGGCATGAGCAGTGGGCCGATACTTGGCCTAAGCTACTTTGGCTCGGATTCAGCCGCCGCTCTTTGTATAGTTAATAAACTTTAATTAATTAAAACTTTTAAATTAATAATTAGTTAAACTTTGAGTAATTTTATTTCAGCTATTAGAAGCCTTGAAGGCCTGTAGTGCCATCCTGGAAGAATATTTGCATTTGGTCATTCCGCCTATTCTGAAGTTAATCGATACCCCAGAAAACATGCTCTCTGTCAGAGTGTAGGTTTTGTTTGTATTTTATAGTAGCTAGCTACTGGCTTGATTTGATGTGGCTGTGTTTTACTTAGACAATGACTGAAGCCAATGCGATAGCTAAGGTAAAGGTTAACCTTTAAGCTTCGTGTCCAAAAAGCACCGTATTTGCAGCTAAAGAATATTGTCTCTGCAATTTTTTTAACCCTAACTTTCCACGATATCCTTGTTTTCTACTTTTAACTTTAACTTTACCCACAGAAAACAGAAGTAACTTCATTGTTACCTTTACCTGTGGGTAAGGGTCGTACTTGGGCAGGTAGCAGCGAATCATGGGTGAGACACCGGGGGACACCAGGAGCAACGCTTCCGTTTATTTTCTCTTCGTGAGCTACCTCTCAAACATTCTCGGAGTCGGGTGAAGTACGTGGGGGGGGGGTGAGCTTGCCATCTGGGAGTGAGGGGGTGAATACTCCCCCTACGTTTATGTATGGTAAGGATAACGTTACCCATGTGTAATTTAGCCAGTACGGCCCAATGATTTCAGCAAAGCCATCGAGACCCTGGACGGTTTCATGGACTATCTGAATCTAGCCCAGTACGCCAGTCGCATCATCCACCCGCTGGTTCGGGTTCTGGCCGAGAGCGAGACCAGCCTTCACCAGCCGGCGCTGAATCTGCTCTGCACCCTGCTGATTCAGATGGGCCCGGACTATTTGCTGTTCCACCCGACCGTCGACGCCATTCTGAGACGCCAACGCATCTCGGCTCAGCGCTACTCCCATTTGGTCACCCTGTTGCAAACGGTAGACTGATAAAATGAGGGTTTATGGAGGGCTGGGCCCTATTTCAGTAAACTCAAAGGCTCACGTTTTTGTGACATATTATTTTGTTAGTGCCAAATCGGGGGATTAGGAATGAAATGAACATTGAACATACATACGTGTAATTTCATGACGAATCACCTGATTTCGTAGCCAAATTTTTTACAATTGTGAGCCTGTCAGTTTATTGAAACGCAGTATGTACTTAAAGCAGTTTAGCGTGCCGAAAACTTTCAGATCTTAGAAAAATACTTGAAACAGTGCTAGAAATAGGGATGTCTGAAGCAAGACCTTTAGAAACAAATTTATAACGAATTCAGCTGGTATTGGTCTTTATCGTGTGATTTTATTGTTCCTTTCGTTTGGGCGTAATATTAGGCTTTGCTTGGATTATAAATGTTTAGATCTTTGTCTGTTAGACTTGGGGACAATAATATTTTTGAAATGAATTGGATTGGATGAAAAATGAAAATTAAAAGGATTGGATTAAGATTTGTTTGCTTCATCGCATAATATTATTATCTTTAAGAAATTTAAAATATTTTTTAAAAAATTGCCATCAAGCCAGAGATTTTTTCAAATAAAAGGCTATGGTAAGAAGTTTGTCAAAATTGATATCATGTCGATGTCATCAGTTCTGAGCGAAACAAATTTTAATCTAATCCGTTTAATCCATTTTGTGAATTAGCCCTCGGAAAGTTTTGTCATTATTTTTTTGCTTACCCAGACGCGTCATTTTTGCTTCAGCACGGCTGCATTGAGGAGAGCAATGACCAAGTCTACATGCAGCGTCAACAGAGACGACGCATGCAGACTGCCGAAGAGACCTCCGTCAAAACTGACGCTGCCAACAAAAAGTTCAAGTGTGATATTCAGAGTTTGCAACAGGTAGCTTAGGGGGGCTGGACGTGACATCCTTTATTTGGCTTAGGTATAATATGTACACAGTTACAAGCATACGTGGGCAGGTAGCGAATTCTGGGGGGGGGGGTGCGGAGGGGTAAATTTTCCGCCATTTTCTCTTTGTGCCCAGCCCTTAATTTGGATTTGTGAGTCACCGATTTTATGACCTATCTTCCACGCCCATGTGTGGTTACAAGCTGATTCTTGTGGATCAATGCGGACATTGCGGATTGGGTGACAGTCGGATCTTGGGGGGCTTAATAGTATTTTGCAAACTGCTGCACCAGTGAAGATTAGCAGACATCGCTTAGCTAAAACTGAGGTTTCGGGCTCGATTTAACCGGAGTTTAGCTCAAGCTCAGACTTCTACTCAAGTCCAGCGTTCATATTATTTTGTAGTACTGGTCAGTGTCTCGCTGCGTCTCCAAGGACGACTGGGTGGAATGGCTGCGTCAGCTGAGTCTCCAGCTCCTGCGTCTGTCCGCGTCCCCCGCCCTTCGCTCCTGCGTCACTGTGGCCAAAGACTACCCACCCTTGGCACGGTGTGTTTTTTTTATTTTTTTTTCATGATTTTTGTTTTTTGGGGTTACTGTTGTTTACAGCTTACATACCTTTACATTTCGACTGCCCTTTTTCTTTATGTTTGACCATTTTTACTATAACCATTCCTTTTTTGGGAGGGCATTGTTCCGTCATTCACAGAAAATGGCCAACGTTAGCCCTAGAAATCGATTTTAAACTCCGTTTTTAAAACTTAATTTGATTAGTGATTAATTTGATGGGGTGTTTTGAACGTTACGTATACTGTTATTTGAAGTATATTATTTTTGTTATAAAATCCGTGCAAAATCCCCTGCTGAGATATGGGTGACATTTTTTTTACAATCCGTGCAAAATCCCCTGCTGAGATATGGGTGACATTTTTTTTACATTTTTATTCCAGAGATTTATTCAATGCTGCCTTTATGTCTTGCTGGACAGAGCTGCCCGAGGAAAATCAGAACACTCTGACGCAGTGTCTGGAGCAGGCCTTGCAAGTCCAGGATATCCCAGAGATCACTCAGACCATTTTGAATTTGGCCGAGTTTATGGATCATTCGGAAAAGGTGCACAAATGACATCAGTTATGATCTAAAGTCTGATCAAAACATGCAGAACCCTGAAAGCAAACAGGTGGCGTGATTTTTGTGACTACTCGTGCTGATGCTGGCACAGCGTTTTTTTGGGCCAAACTGGTGGCCATGGCCACTAAAATTATGGATTGGCCACTAAAAAATTTGGGCTGGTGGCCATTCTGGCCACCAAAAATTGAAGTTTAAAATGAAGAATGTGTTTCAAAATTAAAAAAATCGCCTGGCTTCTAAGGGCCCTCGCCCCCAAACGGAACAAAACAAAACCAAAGGTTCTATTAAACATTAATTGTACGTGTAAATTATAGAGCAACACAATTTCTGTTTTGTAGTGAGAAAGCTTTCGTTTCATCAAAATTTAGTTGAAACTGATGAAAGGGACTTATTCTATATCAGGGGCGGATCTAGCGGTGGGGGGACGGCGTTAAGGCCGCCCCACTCTCTGAATTTTTTCCCGAAGTTTTTTTGTTTTTTCGAAAGTGAAATTGTAAACAAGGGTCCCCTCCTTTGGTCTTTATTGCCCGGTCGAAAAAAATTTCCGATACTTCTCCAGTTGACCAGATTTGTCCTGAAAATTCGCCAATCGAAAAAATTCGCCAATTGTTTTCCGGGTTGCTGCCGCCCCCATAACCTTGCAACGTTGTGGCAGTGTCTTGCCATCCATGATTATTTTTCTTCATCAAAGCCGATGCATATTTATATACACGAGTGTACATTATGCTGTATTTACTTGTGTAATACACTGTGATGTGACATTGTCCCTTTCGATTTACCTTTCCTGTCTGCTAAAAAAATTTCTGATACGTCTCAAATTGACCAAATTCGACCAATCAACCAAAAAATTTTCTGCTATTTTTTTCTGGAGGGTGGTGGGTTTGTCTTTCATGACAGCATGTGCAGTATGTGTACATGAGTGCATTGTGTATTTACAGTTTAGTTGCTTAATATAATATACAGTAAACTTCGTAAACTTTCCAAATTTGCTAGGTTGTGGAAGCTGGCCGGCCTCTAGGTTAGATGTTTTCAGTGTTTTAACTCAGTAAATTTTTAACGCATCTTTCAAATTGGCCACTAAATTTTTGCATTGGCCACTAAAATTTTGAGCCTACTGGCCAGCTGGCCACCAAGAAAAAAATGAAAAAAATAAACCCTGTGCTGGCAATTTGTTTTTTAGTAATGAAATCGCACACATATATATATATCCAACATATATATATTATAATTTATCTAAAGCTTCAGTGAATAGTGTATACTTAATTGTGCTTGCAGTTGCTTTATTGCAGGGTCCACTGCCTGTGCGCAAGCGATTGTTGGGCGAACGAGCCCTCACGTCCAAGGCTTATGCCAAAGCATTGCGCTACAAAGAGTTGGAATTTCATGACGGTGTCAATTCTGATATCCTCGAAGCGCTTATAAGGTGTGACCAAAAATGAAAAGACTGCTTCTGTGTATTTTATTTTGATAAAAATTAATATAGATAGATGGGATTGTCACTCGGTGCTAAGTTTTACGCCAGATTAAACGCTTGCGATGGATTTCACTAAGGTGGTTTTACTAAACCATTGGTTTTACGTACGTTTTGCCTGATTTGCACTGAATTTCAGTAGTATAGGGTGAGTTTTTCCGCCCGGTTCGGGATCGGGACCGGCACAGAATTCTGCGCCGGCCCATAATTTTGGTCCCGAACGGATTAATGGGATAAAATCGACCGAGAATTTCGGTCCCGATCGGATTTGTGGGATAAAAGCGGTGCATAACTTTGGTCCCGAACGGATAAAATTGGCCCAGAATTTCGGTCCCGGACGGATTAATTGACCCATCATTACGGTCCCGAAGTGGCAAGAACAAAAAATAGAGGGTAAACAATACCAAGAGTATATATTCATAATAGGGAAGAGTATGACACTCTTCCCTATCCTAGATAACCGGCCCGGACGATGCTCCGGCTGAAATAGCCCGTTAACGCCTTAAGTTCAGGGGGGGTGCCCCCCCTCGTTTCAGCACGTTACCAGCTCGAAATCGGTGGTGTCTTGATTTCAGGGGGGGTACCCCCCTTGTTTCAGCACGTTACAAGCATGAACTCTGTGGTGACTCTGGTGGTGTCTTGAAGCGAGGGGGGGTACCCCACCTGAAATCAAGACACCAGTTGGTAACGTGCTGAAACGAAGGGGGGTACCCCCCCTGAAATCAAGGCGTTAACCGGCTATTTCGGCGGGAGCATCGTCCGGGCCGCTTAGCTAGGATAGGGAACAGTGTCATTCTCTTCCCTATTATGTACTCTTGTACTCTTAACAATACTTATTGACGATGTACTATCCACATAGATGTTACTGGTTCAAACACACTGTGAGCAAATGCGGCGTGAGTCACACTGTGAATGTTTTAAACAAGAAACAATTGGTTTTGTAATTATTGCGCAATACTGTTGGCGCAGCAAAACACAGCAAATTGTGTGTAATGTGTAAATTTTACATCCATTGGCAGAGTCAAGTTTGAATCTGGAAACTTTTGTATGTTGTGGTGGGTCCAACCATGTTTATCATTGCGTACAGGAAATATAACAGGACCCGCCACGATGCTGGCTTTTCTCTACTTTACTATATAATGGGGTTTGACGTTTTATGAAGACATGAGTTTTTTTATACACGTACACATGCACCATATTCTGCGCAGTATACTTACTGCGAAATTCGCTACACGTCTGTATTATGAACTTAAAATTTCTACTAGATATGGCGGGTCCAGCCATCTTTATCATTGTGTACAGTAATTATAACAGGACCAGCCACTTAACTGTCTTTTTGTATTTGATAGTCCTATTGTGCTTTTTTAAAACCACACTAGTTTCTTATTCTTCATATACACACACGCACACACAAACACCATTCTAAGCAGCGCACAGGCTGCAAAATATTTTTGTTCTTTCAGTTTTCTCTCTCCTGTGGCTAGTTTTGTCACCAGATACAGGCAAAGAATGTCATTTTTTCAACTTTATGGTGCTTGTTTTCTTGACTACCATCGTATGGCTTTAGTGTTTTATCTAGCTAATGTAGCTCTAACTAAATTTTCCTTTTTAGTTCAGAAATAGTAGCCAAACTGCACTGGTTAGTGGTTAAGTTTATTACGGCTTCTGTATTGCTGCTCTATTTCCATCAACAATTCATTGTGTTTATCAACCTTGTGTCCGACATTTAACGCCAAAGTTTTCAGTATTGGCTGAGCAACGGCAACCTATTGTACTGTTGTGTCTGTTCTTTTGGGTTGTTGACTATTGGCTAAGCAAGGGCAACCCTAGTGTACTTATATTCACAATTCATTGTTCTTATCAACCTTATGTCCGACATTTAACGCCAATGTTTTCGCCATTGGCTGAGCAAAGGCAACCCTATTGTACTGTTGCGTCTGCTATTTCGGGTTATTGACTATTGGGTAAGCAAGGGCAACGATTCTGTTGCTTATTTTTCATCTTTGTAATAGCATTTTGTAAGTATTTATCGGTTTTTATAGGTTTTGTGGGTGTGGATTTAGAACTTCGACTGAAAAGCTGTGAACTTCATTGAAGCGTAGAAACTAGTAATTTTAAGGTCACTATAGAGTGCACTTTAGAGAGTTACTTCTGCGGGTACTTTTCACAAGTTGTTTACAAGTGTTGTTGTAAGTGAATCTGTTCCATATTTATTTAAATTTATATTGTTTAAAACATTACGGAAATGATAGCATTGTCTTAAAATTGTCTGGATTGTCTTAAAGAATTTCCCGAAATAATTGATCAAGCGCAATCATTTTCAAATGAGCATTAAATTTTGTCCCATGATGACTTTCAGTGTCTTGTAGATGTAGGATGTAGACTACACGCAACTATCTATGTGTGAGCTACAAGAAACTCCGTGTGAGCTGGTCAATTGCCCATTATCCCCCTTTTTGACATCGAACCTGTCGTCGACGCAGAAAACTACAAAAAATTTCAATACCATTGAATGACATCAAACCTAATTTACCTGATACTAAAATTACCATCGACAAGTTTTCTATTGTACCAGTCAAACAAGACATTTTCCCAAAAAATATTTTACTTGAGCAACAAACTTGGAGCCGAAAACAGTCGCCTGCAGTATTTAAGCGGTAATGCGTTAACAAAGACTGGTATAATGAAACAGAATGTTTGGAATTATTTATATGGGTGTTATAATTACGGCCCCGTCTACGGGCAACTGTGTAATGCCTGTCCATGCACTGACTTAGCAAATTTGAGCCGTGAGCTTGGAGGTTCACGTCAGTTTGCCGTCTGCTTGGACTTACGTGGGTGGCTTTGAAACTGTTACCGACTACATATCGAAAATTTCAATTTATTATCTGTGAACATTTGCTATAAGGGGACTAAAAATGCGTCTACGTAAACCCACATTTTTTAAAGAAGCTGAATATTGAAATCGACACAATTTTTAAAAATGCTGGTGATATAGTAGTTACGGGACCGATGGTTGCACATCAAGTCGTGAACCTAAACTTATTTGTCGCTGTCGAAATGAGTTTTTCAAGTGAATTTTATTTTTCAAATATGTTAAAAAACGCTCATCTAAATTGCTGTAAAACTCCAAACCATTCGGCGTACCAAGGAGGAGCCAAAATTAAGTTTCCACGATTTCTGGAGTCAACATTTGAAGCTGCGTTGGCGACTTCTGAAAACACGGCCCGATTTATCGAAGCGAAATGTGCGTCATCGAAAATTTCGGATTGATGGAAACATTTTCGATGACGAACATAACATTAAATTATGACAAATGTTCGTCATCGAAAATGTTCGTCATCAACAATGTTCGTCATCGAAAGTTCGTCATCACAAATGTTCGTCATCGAAAATTTTTTCGATAACGAGCTCTGGTCTTTTAGAACATTATGTTCTAAATGACAAAAGCTCGTCATCGAAAATTGATTTCAACGGCGAACATTTCAACGGAGCTCAAGACATCCTTTGAAATGTTCACCATTAAAAATTTTTGGATGACGAACATTTGTTTTTTCCATGACGAACATTTCGGTTCGGCATTAAATCGGGCACACGTCGACAATTGAAACGGATAGATTTTAATGTAGTCAAAATGGCTGTTTACGCAGATTTTAGCGAAAAGAAGATTTGAACAGACATGTAAAGCAATACCATTCCGAAAATTCACCTCAGCGCTGTTCTTGTGGCAAACTTGTTTGTCTGAAAACTCACTCAGAGGGCACAAAAAAGACGTGCAGTTGATAGAGCAAAAGAAGGGCTGTCATTTGATATCAAAAAAGCTATACGTTAACGCTCACTTATAAAGCTAAAAACGCAAAATAAAATTTCAGCATAAAACAAATTTTCGGTTTAGACCCATGTTCCTGGCACCATGGTCACTGTGTAACTGTGTAAGCTGAAGCTGTTTCATGTATTGATCACAGTTATATGGCTGACTTCACAGAAGCAGTTGTTTTTTTGTTATCATTATCGCTGCAGTTGCGTGTCATATTCGAAAAATACAAAGTTTACGTAAAAAAACTTTCCGCCATCATTTTTTCTAGTTAACTGATAAAAAGTCTAGTTTTCGGCATCAAATAGGATATGCGAACAGCTTTCATTTGACACCATAAAAGCTATAGGTTATCGCTGACTTATGTGCCGAAAAACGTGAGATTAATTATGACAATAAAATAACTCCAACTTTATTGACCTGGAACCAGAGAACCGGGTCATGTCCATCACATTGTAAGTTTATTTCATTTTTAGAACATCAACGCCAGCCCTTCAAAAGCCAGGTGCCCCTATTATTTTAATTATCACTATATTTAGGATAGTTTTAAAACATAGTACTAAACTATATTTTTATGCTTGCTCTGTTTGCGTCTGTAAATTTTCTATGGTATCAGCAATCCCGGATTTTTTTATTTTTCAGTAACAAAAACAGTTGGTTCAATTTTTGTTATATTATCGCATGAAATATTGTAACCTAGTCATTACAAGACAATTTAGCAACTTACGAACGTATTTTGTATTGTATTTTATATACATCCGTATACGTAAATTGTATACGCAATGTAGATATAATTAAAATTAAACGTTTTCGCTTAACAGGAGAAACTTTATTTGATATTTGACACAAAATACTACAGATAGTCCTTTATTTGAGTGGAAGACGAGAATTAAAAGAACTGCGAGTGAAGAAATTTCTAAATTTGTTTCAAGAAATAACTGCAAGAAAGAAAGGAATTTTAAAGGAAAGGAATATTGTACGACAAAAGGACTAGCTGTAAAATACAGACTAGATACTAAAAATAATCGGTCACAAAACAAGTCACAATGCGTGCAGGGTTTTCAGGCACGATTTCCAGAACCCCTTTGCAGGGAACTATTTTCAGTTTTTTATCGACCTGGTAGACGAATTTATTATAGTGTAGAAATTCATCGTCCAGCCAGTCCTTGGGCACGTTCAGGTCTTCGTGTCTCCCTCGTTTCGCGAGCCAGCCTATTTAGTATATTATTGTTAGCTAGTGAATAATAGATCAAGCTTATGGAATAAAAATATAATTGAGGTTTTTTTGTGTAAAATAGAGTGTATTTACACATCGGTCGCCTAATTTACACAGCAAAAAATAAAAATACACAGTGATTTACACAACCCATTTTTCCCCAAAAGGTAATAAAACCGCTTATTTTGGTGATGAAAATTACAAAAACTCGCGAGGTGGCGATTGCGGCCTGTGACCTTTTTGTGTTAACGAAATCAAGTCTTAATTTTGACCAAAAAACAAAAAATCTCCAGTCTCTGGGGGCCTGTGCCCTTTAGGGGCTTCTGAATTTTTTATTTACATTCTTTTTTTATGTATTTGAAAGCGAAAAATCAGCCTTTCTGAGCTTGTCTCTGCGATTTCTTGTATTGCTTCAAACAACTTCGAAAGCCGAATTGCAGGTTTTCCACCCGGAATTGAAAAAATTGTGTAGTATCTGGCTGATAAAACAGATCTCTATCCTTGTAAACCTGTATAACATATTTCAACTCGTTTTTCATTTATTGATCTTTAATCGTTATATACTAGGTTGCACAGAATAGGCCCTATGCTTATTTTTTCGTGTAGTATATAATATATATATATATATATATATATATATATATATATATATATATATATATATATATATATTATATATGTATGTATATATATATATATATATATGTATATATATATACATATATATATATATATATATATAAATTTTTTTCGTAGTTAAGTTATTTTCGTGGTTTTTAAGTGCAAAAACGATCAATTTTTACCAAAAAATGCTAAAATACACACTTTCAAAAATTTACACAACATACCCTTAATTTACACATTTTGAATTTACACAACATTTACACAGTGCCGATTTAAAAAAAAACCTGGATTGACACGATACAGAACGAATCAAAAAATTTTTACTATGAGGGGGAAAAAGAAAATGAATGTCTTCAAGATCTAGGAAATGACGAACATTAAAAAATTTCTGAAGACTTTCAACTCGATAACCAGTGAGATATACCGCAAACACTCGGAATCCGTTAGTTTCGAAAAATTTGATAAATTTTTTCAGCCGAAAAATGGTCTGAGTAGAAGTTTCATCTTCAAATATCGTCGTCGCAACGGAGATAGCGGAGATAGACGAATTCGGGGTAGTCAGAATTATTGCGGCAACAAACACAGTCGTAGGGACAACGCGGACCACTTGCATAGAGGATCGACTAGTTTCTCGGAAAGCCGCAGTGCCAATCGTGTTTCCTACAATTTTTTCTTTAATTTGCTGATCTCGGTTCGGTAGAGTAGAGGAACTGCAAATCCCACAGAGGAGCTTCCCAAGCCGTCTGAATAGAGACATTCCAGAGATGGCGCATAAAGTAGGCGTTTTCGTCCTTTATGCCCAAGGAAATCATGAAACGCCGAATAGGTCCAGTTTTCAAACAGGGCAACCAACAATTCAAAAATCTGTCTCGGGGTCGCCGTGATAAGAGGTAGAATTTATAGGGTGATTGTTAGGCAAAGGTCCAGAAATTTCTTCCTTTCGTTTACAGATGTCTGCTAGAGAACCGATCAGTGAATTGGCCGCGAGATGCGCTACACCTCGCACCTGCTGTCTGTGGAGTTTTCCTTGTATATGTATATGTATATGTATATAGTATGAAAAATGTTAGCCAGTAATCGGTGGCGTAAGTTGTTAGTTTGCTCGTTAACACTCAAAGTCAACACAATACACTTTCAGTTATAGCACAATAACTGTCCTAACCTGTGGGGGCAATATTTTTTGTTTTGAATCTTCTTCCTTTATCCTTGAAGAAAGTGGACAATTCAACGCGAGCCGCTGAAGTTGGCGCTCCGTCCTGCCAGGCTTGATGCCCGTACACTTCAATTTTCACGTTGACATTCCTCTCGTATTGCCCCGCCACCTCACAAAAAACTGCTTGCTGACACTTTTTGAGAGAGAATCAGCACTTGTGTATGCTCTTGACGGAAATTCGTGCCCGTGCTTTCGAGTGTGATACACAAGGCTGTTGAGATGTTCATATCGGATACCCTTCGTTGTTGAACGTGGGCATTTCTGTCCACGCGGGATCTCTGCGAATGAAATTTGAAAAGCATCACCATTATTAGTTGTTTCCTTTGAAAAGTATGACAGATCTCACTCAGTATTCGAAATGCTAAGCGCTAGTCTGCGGAGAGAGTGGGGGTTACTGCAATTCTAATTAACAAATATTGTTTTTATTGACACAACAAAAGACCTGCATTACCAGAATATTATTTTTATTATTAAATAATTATATACCTTTTCCAGTGAAAGTGTTATAAGCTTTCGTGATTACTGCTTTGCGCACAGTTTCAAAAAAACATTGAGAAAATTTTGCAACACTGCCGAACAAAAAACTTAACTAAACAACTAATTACGAGAATTTTTTGACTGGTCTTTTGCATTGATACAGGAATTACGTACATTGTTTTACAGTTTCTGTGACCTACCAATTTATTATTTGAAAATTTAAAACGTTTTGCGTCCGGGAAGGGTTTAATTTTTTAAACTGTATTGACGTCAGTCTTAAAGAGCATGGATACATTTTTTACATTGCATAAATGTCAGGCATAAAAAGTATTGTAGTTGTAGGGCTACAATTTTTCACACTGTATAATTCATCAGACATAAAACACAGTATATAAACAGTATAATAGGTACTTGTGTGATTTCTTTCGTTGTACTACGTAGTATATCATATGTATATGGAAACGCATTACAGTGCACTTAGACCCCCGTAGTCATCATCTATTGTTCCAGGGAATTAAAAGTTAGGACAGAAGCTGATTGTCATTGTATATGACAATCGCTAGGTATTGCGCTATCACATGAACAGTATCACTATTCAGATTGAGTGTTTACTCAAGTATCCAAGGAGCTTACGTGATGTGTATACGGGTTTGTATTTGTTATATACGTACGTGTACTATTCTGCTTCATTTTCACAGCCTTTCTATATTCATTTCATTGTCACGCTTTGTCGTCTAGGTAAGGACTTGATTTTGAGCGCACTGAGGTTACAGTAGAGCTATATAACACGATCAACCTGTTCGACAAGGGAGTAAAGCTTGTGTTTTCTACAGTTCAATAAGGGCTACCCCGCATGGTACTAAATACATTTGCTATGCCCTACGACTACACTTTGACTTTTGTTGTTAAGTAGAATTATTCTAGTGGTGTTGATTGCATACAATTTTGAAGGTTTACTTTTCGATGAGCTACTCGACAATCCAGAAATAATCCAGCACGTGTTGCGGTATTTAAAACATGAAACTAAGTCAGTGGTGCTTGAATTGGTGATTTAGAAAAAACAACAACCCAAAAACACAGTCATTCATCATCTTAATGAATTTAAGAGTAAATATCAATAAATTAGTAATAATTAAATTTTGGTTTGTCCCAATCCAAGGCTTAATGGTCGGGAGATGGTTTACAATCCCGACAACAAAAAAACCCAGTTTGTTTGCCCTGAAAAAGTCAGTTGGGGTAAAGGTCGAGGAGTCACCACCACCACCACCGCCATTTTTTTTCTTAATTTGGACTAACTTTGTTCTTTTTACATTCGTAATGGCTCCTCAAAGAAACTATCGAAAAGAAGAACAGTGTGTTTACGGGTCAACAATTGACGCCACAATACTTTTACGCCACTATAACGAAATTTGTGCCTTTTAGGGGTCCACTTGTTTAATCTGTTTTGTGAACAATACACAAAAACTGTGCTTAAAGATATGTCACATATTAGCGTGTAGTTTTTGTGTGTATGTAATCTGGTGTATAAAATGTTTTGTAGCACCTGCGTGGAGCTGATGGAGATTCATGGTCGGACAGCTTGGCGTTCCACTGAACGAAGCATGGCTATGAAATGCCATCCAAGCCATCAACAAACGAGAAATATCTGCGCCTGGCCCAGCGTTATTTCCAGGAAATTGGACAAAAATTCTCCGAAAATCACGAATCAGTGAAGTTCGTTGTGAATGGATCACTTGTGAAACGAGAAGCGCTGGTGTCAGCTGCTCGTTTGGAGGTGCTGGCTGTTTTCCAGGACGTAGGAAGACAGTTTAAGCAGCGTTACCCAGTAACAGGTATATAACGTATTGTAGTCTAACATGGACCTACTCGTAAATTTTGGTAAATTGTTGGTAGTCAAAATACGATTATTGATGAAAACCAGTTTGAGACATATTAGCTTGTGGTAATAAAACACAATACTCATAATATAAATAAGTAATACGGTGCAGACGTGTTGTTGCGCATTTTTGTGTTTTAATAATAAAAAGTTCATACTAGTAGAAACTGATCTATCTAAATACAATCTCAAAGCAATGTTTCAAAAACAAAAATTAGGAAAAGTAGAGACAGTGGAATATACTGAATCAAGACTGACTACGCACAAATTTTGGGTGGAAATTGATAAAAACAAAAGTTTGATATAGTTTACTTTACAAAAACTCAGTATAATAAAACGCGAATGTTATTTTTCAGGGTGGACAAGATTCGAAGGAAGACTAGACGGTGTCGCAATTCCTAATGACTTAGGAGATGATGAAGTCAAATACTACAAAAACTGCGAATATGTGGTTGTCAAACAGACCAAAAGAGTCTGTTGTATGGGTGTGCTGGAATTCATAAAGGAAACAGCACACATGTTATCTTTTTAAAAAAATATTTGTGACTTCATTATATTAAAAACTTCTGTACAGTAACTGTAAATATATATAAACAATAATATTAGTATGTAATATTAGTATTAGTAATATTAGTATTAGTATATTCAGAAAGAGCAGCACTTACGAAGCAGAATTATTTGTATCTATATTATATCACGTTTCTACTACATCACAGAAGTTATATACTATTGCAAAAACAAAGGAGATCTGATTTGATTATTTAGTGACAAAACTTCAACGAATTAAAAAAAATCATAATTTAGACCAGAATTCCGCGTAATTTCGGCCTTCGGTCGTTCGGGACTGAAATTCTGGGTCTATTAATCCGTTCGGGAACGTTATTCTGGGTCAATCTGTTTGGGGACGTAATTCTGGGTCAATCCGTTCGGGACCGTAATTCTGGGCCAATTTTACCCCACGTATTCGTTCGGGACCAAAATTATGGGCCGATGTAATACCATTAATTCGATCGGGACCAAAATTTTGGGCCGTTCTTATCCCACTAATCCGATCGGGACCGAAATTCTGGGTCGATTTTATCCCCTTAATCCGTTCGGGACCAAAGTTCTGGGCCGGGAGCCGGTCCCGGTCCCGAACCGGGCGTGAAAAACTCACCCTATACTACTAATTTCATTACGAAATTGCCTGATTCGTTACGAATTTAGTAAATTTAATATTAGTGAACAGCTGCCGTTTTACTTAAGCATCAACAACAAGCTGGGTCTTCACGAAGCATCAGTGGGTGTGGTGGAATATGCCAAACGAAATCGGGTGTCCAAACAGGTGTGGTTTTGAAATATATTATTTGAAATTTGAATATGGCTAATATTTGAAATTTGCGGATGGTAAAATTCTTGCTCCAACGGGATTTTTAGTGCTTATTTTGATGAATAAACTCTTGTTTAGTCGTATGATGTTATAATGTGTGAGATTTAGTTTTCTGATTTGCAAAATAATGTATAATGTCAAAGCCAACGATTTAGACAAAGCTGACCGTAACTTCCCTGTAGAGATTGAGACATGTGTATATCTAACAGATATGAATACTAACTATTGCTGGAACATCTCGCTTTCTAAATCATATCCATGACACCGTCTTGTTTATTAAGAGCTTAAACGATCGTTTTTTTTATTTCAGATTCGTGAGAAATGGTTTGAAAAGTTGCACGAATGGGACAAAGCATTCGAGGCGTATGAAATCAGTCAGCAGCAGAAACCGAATGATTTTGGAATTTGTCTGGGTCGGATGCGATGTTTAGAGGCCATGGCTGAGTGGTAAGGTCAAGGGTCAAGTGATAAGGTCAAGGGTCAAGTGATAAGGTCAAAGGTCAAGTGATAAGGTCAAGGGTCAAGTGATAAGGTCAGAAGTCAAGTGATAAGGTCAAGGGTCAAGAATAATAAGGTCAAGGGTCAATGGTGATAAGGTCAAGGGTCAAGTGATAATTTCAAAGGTTAAGTGATAAGGTCAAGGGTCAAGTGATAAGGTCAAAAGTCAAGTGATAAGGTCGGAGGTCAAGGGTCAATAGTGATAAGGTCAAGGGTCAAGTGATAAGGTGAAGGGTTAGTTGGCAAGGTCAATGCTTAATTGGTAACATTAGGAGTCGAGTGGTAACTGGTTAAGGTCAAGTCGACGTCAAATGAGAGGCTCAAGGGATAGTAAACTTAAGTGATAATATTGCGTCCGCACGTGTGAACATAGTCCACATTATTTTCACAGTCTGTCAAAAAGACTTCATACTTTTTTACTTTTTTATATATTGACAGTGTTTTGTTAACATTTGTGACATTTAAGTGTTTTGTTTTCAGGGAACGATTGAACGCTTTGGCTCGCGAGTGTTGGGCAACGGGCGACCCCGAGAAAAGGGCCAGCGTGGCCAGAATGGGCTGTGCTGCCGCCTGGGGACTCGGTCAGTTTGGAAAACGCACTGGCTTCTCACTTTTTGAACTGTTTATATTGATGAGATTAGAAGGTTATCCTTAGTCTCGACTTTACTTCAACAACTTTCCAGTTCTTTTTTAAATAAGTGTGAACCTAAACAGTTACAGCTGGCATATTTTTGGAGGGGGGTGGTTGGGGGGCGCGTCCCAACCCCTATTTGGTCAGGTGCCCCCCATTTTATCGTGACATTGTTGCGCACCCCCATAAAATTTGGCCTAAAAATATGCCAGCTCAGGTGAAGGCAGGAACCCTCAAGCTAACTGGCCTATGCGAACCCCTGCTACCTTCCCACGTAGTATGAACAAGAAGATCGTACATACTACATAGATATTAATCTGTGCCGTTTTTCTGGAATCGCTGAGGGACAAGCCGATAGGTTAAAAACAAAGATAAGCATGAACGGCGAGCTTTAAGTATCAGAAACTAATGAGTTTATGTATGGTATATTTTATTATATCATGGTATCAAGAGTACATAATAGCTTCTCACTCTATATAGAAGAAGAGTGAGACACTCTCCAGCCTGCCTGTGTTCTAGCACAGGCAGATGCGCTGGTCGTTTTCAGGCTACATGTTGACATTCTATGCAACATGTGACTGGCCAATCAGCGCGTAGATTCCCTGCGTAACACACTTTAGCATATAATCGCTGATGCGTTGATAAGCATTAAGAAGGGATAAAAGCTTAATAACTCATTATTTATTCATAGTCTGCTTGCAAAAACATTAAAAAAGGTTTGCAAATACCTCTAGGGATATTTTGGCAAACTTTTAGCGAAATTGATTGAGAAACTTTTGAGATATAAACTTTACTGGATTTCTTCAAAGTTTCTCAATCAATTTCGCTGAAAGTTTGCCAAAATATCCCCAAAGGTATTTGCAAACCTTTTTTAATGTTTTTACAAGCAGACTATGAATAAATAATGAGTTATTTACCTTTATTCCTATCCCGTTTTATGATTGGAGCACGTGCACAGGCGTCTGCCAATCAGAGAATAGAAGCTCGCTTCTGATTGGCCAGTCACATGTTGCATAGAATGTCAACATGTAGCCTGAAAACGACCAGCGCATCTGCCTGTGCTAGAACACAGGCAGGCTGGAGAGTGTCTCACTCTTCTTCTATATAGACTCAGACGCTATTATGTACTCTTGATAGTATATTTCCCATTTCAGGCAAATGGCAAGAGCTGGAGGAATATCTGAAGGTGATCAGCCCGTCTTCGTTCGAGGGCAGTTTCTTCGGCGCTGTGCTGGGCATTCATCAGAATATGTTCCAGCAGGCGCAGGGTCACATCGACCGAGCCAGAGACTTGCTGGATACAGGACTGACGGCTGTGTACGTGCACTCGGCTTGATGAGTGTCTTAAACGATCACGTGTCGGCCTGAGAAGGGGTCAATTATAATCACATATTTTTGTGAATCCTAGCCATATATATAAATATAATGGGTTAAAAAATTGTGGAAGGGGGCTTTTCCGGCTACATTTTGGGGACCTTCCCTTCCTGATCGACCATAATTAGTCAATTTTGCCAAAGTTATTTTGGGCACCCTCCCCCCTGAATCCTCGAGTTTGGATTTTTTTGAAGGGGGGAGTGCCCTAACCCCCATCCCACACGCTTCATACATGATCCCAGCCCAGCCATTGTGTTTTGTAGCTGACTTTGGGCTATGTGAACTAAAGTCTGACAAAAAAATAGTCGCAACACGAAAATATTAGATATTTTTTGTGGAGGGTGACGGGGCATGCTTCACTTTTACTTGCCCCGCCCTCAGTTTTGGTCAAGCTCCCGCATAAGTTCGGGCCTCCGGCCCCCCTTTCAAAACCGAAAAAACGCCGTTGTAAACACAGACATTAATTCGTGGCTTGAAATTAAGTGGTGTAGTTTGTAGTCGAGATTATTAATAAGTATTAAGTAAAGTAATGTACGCTACCTTACGTAGTTGCGTTCCGTCAAGTCATACTGCGTTACATGAAGTAAGTATACAAGCAACCGAGGAAAGTAATATAAACAGGTATACCCTTCCCATTGAAGTTTTCGACCCAACGTTTTCTTGAAAAATAAGACCCAGCGGTTTTCTGTTTTAGGGCAGGCGAAAGTTACAGTCGAGCTTATAACACAATGGTCAATGTGCAGATTCTAGCGGAACTGGAAGAGACCATGCAATACAGACTTTTGAAGGAACGACAAGCACCCATTAAGCAGATATGGAAAAACCGATTACAGGTTTGTGTGGCAGATGAGTGGCTAAACTAAGGTCTGACCAAAAGATGCTGGACCTTTATTGAGACAAAGCAGGTGGCGTGATTTTTGCTACTACTTGATGTGCTCTTGATGCTTTGAATTCGCTCTTCTAATTTTTTTTCACAATAAAGTAAGCAAGCATTACCATTGGATTTTTCCACTACCCATTTTAGATAATGAGTATGTAACTCTCTAAATTGTACAATTTGAGGAGTGCGGAGTTTGATTTGTAATTTTATCGATCAAAATTCGATTTGCACAGATCCATAGTATGAATTGACTGCTTACTGATTCCTATTTGGTTGGCATGATTTTTTAGTTTTGCGTTTTTTGCTTTTTTTGATTGTTTTTTTTACTTTTTAGGGTTGTGAGGATTCAGTGGAAGACTGGCACAAGCTGCTGCGAGTCCGGTCACTGGTCATGGAGCCACAGGAAATGCTGCCCACTTGGCTGAAATTTGCATCGCTTTGTCGCAAAAATGGCAATATTGTAAGCTGAACAATAAGCTAGTTGGCTTTGGAGATTTCACTAGAATATTATTGTTAAGTTTGGTTGCAAATATGTCAGGGCAGAAGTGGCTTTTTGCTGTGTAAATAAGTGGATGTCTAATACGGGTAATCAATTTTGGTTCACTTACATTCTTTTTTGCGTGTTTTTTGTTGTAAAAAATGACTACTTTTGTCAATAATTTTAGTATTTAGTGTTATATTCAAGTTACTACTTTTATCTAATTATCTGTTACCATTACCTAATTTATGGAATATTTTGTATTTGTCATCTATATTTATTTGTTATTTATTATCTATTGTTTGCCATTGCCGTGTTGCTATCAGTAAAAAAACTACCTACCTATCCTCCCTGGCCTTTTTAGTATGACTTGTAATTTTTTAATGAATGGTAACCGTTATTGTTTTAGGCTTTGTCCCAAAAAACACTTGTCCGGCTGCTGGGATACGATCCAGACCGAGTGAACGAAGCCCTTGTCCCTTCCACCGATCGCCCCGAACTTTTGTTCGCCCTCACCAAACATTGGTGGGATGCTGGACTAAAGGTTAGGTCTGTGTATTTCGGGTATCCTTAAGGAGGTGATCAGAGAAGAAATAGAAGATGCCTAAGCCTAAGCCTAAGCTTGAAGCCTAATCTAAGGGCAATTATGGCAAACCTGAAAATGTGCAACCGTCACAACTACTGTCATACGACAGGTACAATTAAAAATCTTCCGATCACCCACTTTGAGGATTCTCGTATATCAAAACTGGATCTAACAGATTAAAAGATTGAAACGTTTGATTGGAAAAATTAATAGATTATTAAATAGATTAAAACAACGGTTTTTAGTTAATTTTACAGCACATGGCTAGTCAGTTTTGTACTTGGAAATTGAAATGCAGTAATTAATCGTGAAGGTCTATTTTTTACCAAACGAAACAGGCTAGATTTTTTATGTTCATATTTATGAACGGTATATCGGACTGTTGGACGAAGCATGATGACTCAGTTAGTCCGCATCTTTGCCCTGTGATTTGTGAAGCATGGTGACTCAATTAAGTCCGGATCTTTGCCCTGTAGGCCAGTTTTTAGGATTGATTAAACGGATTAGATTAAAATTTGTTTGCTTAATAAAGCATGAAAAGGTTCTGTGTACGAGCGGAAAGTGTTGCAAACATTTGCTATGACAAGTTGTGTATGGTGTCATGAGTTATTGGCAGAACAAATTTTAATCTAATCCGTTTAATTCATTTTAGTAATTGGCGTTTTTAGTAAGTCTTAGTCTTTCGTCTGAATGTCTGAATCAGTCATTTTTCCTGGATAAGAACCCGTCTGTCGTTTTAGATGAAAAAACATCTGCTGCGCCAGACATTTAAGCTATGCCAATAAGTACAGTCGGGAAGGGATAAAATCATAAATAATATTTTGACTTGAAAAAATTGATTAACTTTTTACTCAAACTTGATTTTTTGTTTTTTAAATTTTTTGGTTTTTTAGGATCGAGCGTTCACAGGCCTATCCCACGTGGTGGACGCTTCGCTGCGATTGGTTCAAGCCCACCCTGATGCCCTGCTGGATCAAAAGGATTACCTCAGATTGAAGGCAAAGTAAGCCTTAACTTTTTCAGAAATGCCCAACTTTTTCGGGAATGCCCAACTTTTTCAGGAAAGCCCAACTTTTTCGCAAAGCTCAACTTTTTCAGAAAGAACTTAGCACTGAATAGTTTAGTTTTTAGGTGGTTTAGTTTTTACGTAATAGTATACACTGCACAAAATATATAAAACTGTATATTTATTATTCATTCATGTAATATATTATGCATGTAATAGAAATGGGTATGGATTTATATAATTTATTACTCAATAAAATTCATATTTGATCATGAGTACGAGACGAGGCAATTCAATTCATAGCAGTGTTGTGGGTATCGTTATACAATGATATATTTAATGACATAATAAATGAGATTGCATCTCTTTGTGGTATTCTACTTTGAAAGTATAACTTTAGCACCTCAATAAGTATTGAAACTTTTATTTTCACGTATAACATGACTGACTGTTATTTTATCGATTTCATTTTCATCTAATTTAGGATTTACGCCCGTAAGTTTGTCTGTAAGCAAAAACTTTAATCAGCGGCTTCAAAAATTCGGATGAATCTTCAGCTCGGTCTTCCGAGAAATTAGTAATTCCAAGAAAACTAGCCATCCAAAAATCTCGCTTTTTCACATGAAGCTAGTCGTTGTCACTTCCAGACTGCATACAAAATATTAGCCGAAACACTTGTGTCAATTTTTCACAGCAGCTGACCAAAGTTTGTCCTTGTCTCTGTCCCTGTGTCCTTGAGGACAAATGCACCGGGCTTTAGCGGCTAATTTTTGGGTACAAGTCTCAGAATAATATTAGTAAATAAGGACTTCACAGAAAAGCACAATTTTGCCGGCATTTATTTAATACTATGTAGAGTACGGACACGGACACGGGCAAGTATAAATTTCAGGCTTAAGCAACTTATGGATCCCTAGACTAGAGAAAAAAGACAACTATTTTGATAATCTGATTGCCGATTGGTTCAAAATTGCTGCTTTTTGATTGGCTGTCTCTTTTTTCATGCAGAGACAGCAAATATAATATTCTACTTGCAAATGCAATTGTGCTTTTACAACTTATTGGCTATTTCTTACAACTTATTGGCTTATTTACAACGGCTAAGCGATGTTGACGTGGTTTGACTTTTATCTACATCTAAATGATTATATGAATTTAGGCAGAAAAATGTTAACAACTTAACCGCAATTACGAAAATGAAGTGAGTAATCTACAAACACTGTACAATTTAATTAAAGCACTTAAACGACGAGTAAACTGGTTTAAGTACGGTTTTTAGGGTCGATTCATATTTAGCAGCCGTCTGTCTGGGCAGGCAATTAACTTATAAAAAATGCTATGCAGGTATATATAGTTGGTGGCCTGATTATTTCGTAATTTACGGTCATACGGCTGTTAAGTATGAATTAATCCTTAACTCTGAGCAATTTTAGCATGAATAGCAGCTTTTAAGGCTAATCATGACAGAATCGTAGTTTTTTGATTAATTTGATGGTGGCTTGTCTATATGTTTCTGTCAAACCGTACTAATCGACATATAACAGCACTGTAGAGTCATTGATTAGGCACATGTGCAGATCTTTGCGTAACCAGTGCAACAAGTGAAATTAACGGAGAAAGGTTACGCCGGACTAGGGTGTTGACGACGGCTAGGCGGCCCGAGCCAAAAATGTCTAGCTGAAGCTGTCCAGTATCTATAAATAACCTATTAAACAGCTAGCCCGGGGGGGGGTGGCCTTCTTGAAGGGGGCTCAAGTGTTTATATCCGGCACTTTACTAAAAATCCGACACCCTTTTTCCCCGAACAGTGCCGTATATATATATGGTATAATAATGGCCCTGCGGGATTAAACTAACTTCAAGAGCTGCTTCATTCCCGCTGGGCCATGATTATACTATATCTGACACTGTTCGGGGATAATGGTGCTGCGGTAATAAGTGCCGGATATAGGATTTGGACCGATTTTCTGTTTGCCGGTACAAGCCCCCCTCTCCCCAAATTTATGTGACTAATGTAATGCTCATCTCTTGTAACGTAACTCTCCTGCCCATGTAATGCAACGCTCATCTGATATAATGTAACGTAATGTCATGTGACATAACGTAACGCCCATGCCCAGATGGAATGTCATGTAACGGTCTTCTAATAGGTCATGTACACGGGGTCTCGGTCTGGGGGGGGGCTTGTCCCAAAATTTTCAAAATTTTAGGGGGGGCTTGGCCCGATTTTTCGGGGGCTTGAGCGTACAAAAACGCAAAAATTTCGAATTTGTGCAAAAAAAGGGAATTTTTGGTCCAAATTTGGCTGTTTTTGGAAATTTTTTCGCTTTTTGCTCATTTTAAAGCATTTTACAGCGATCTGGGGCAGTTTTTCAGTATTCGGACACCTTTCTTTCAGCATCACGGAGGGGGGCTTGTCCTGGTGGGTCAAATCTGAGGGGGGGGGGCTTGTCCCGGTATCTCAAATCTAGGGGGGGGCTTGGCCCCCCCCCCAAACCCCAACGCTTATCTTATGTATATAATAGCTACGGCACAAGCGTCTCGCTGGACATTTTTGGTCTCGTTTTGGTTGCTTCAACCGATCGAAATGGTGGTGTGGTGTGGTGAGCCTATCGGTTGAATGGCGAGCAGTAGCTGGTCAGGTCTGCGGATCGGCAGCCGTGTTTGCAGCAAATCTCCTTCATCTGGGTCAGCGTGGGCTTGCTCCACTGCACGGTGGTCGTGTCCACGGGAGCATCGCGCTGGTGGATCAGGGCGGCATTGCCCAGGGATTCGTCGGCAATGATGTCGTCCAGGGAGAAATTGCCTGCAAATAATCCAGAGCCAGTTAGAGGGGATGATTGGTTCAGACTCGGGCTTAGGCTTCGGTTTTAGGAATAGGCTTGGGGTTAGGCTTAGGTTTAGGTTTTAGGAATAAGCTTGGAGTTGGGAATAGGCTTGGGGTTAGGCTTAGGTTTAGGCTTTAACCGTAGGCATTAGCTGTAGGAATATGCTTAGTTTTGGGCTTAGGCTTCATATTTATTAGGAATTGGTTTAGTTTTGGGCTTAGGCTTTAGAAATAAGCTTAGTTTTGGGCGAAGGCTTTTAATCGAATTTCACAAAATTAATTCAGTAAAATTAAATTTACAACATTTGAGATTTTTGATCACAAGGCCTTAGGATTAGGCTTAGTTTTTGGTCGTAGGTTGGCTGTAGGAATAGGTTTAGTTTTGAATTTAGGCTTAGGTTTTAGCCAATCAGATTAGGTGTTCTTCACTTGACGTCAAATAGACAATGTATAGAGCTCAAGTGAACAGGATATTGTTTTTGGTGACAAAGGCGATATACAAAGGAAACATTTTTTAACTATTTGAGAAATGAAGCATTATCGGGGTTAATCGTTTCTTACTTCACCTACTTTTGTGTCGAATTTGGTAACGATTTAGGAATTCGTACATGTATGGACGTAGCTTCAATCTTATAAGTGGGTTTTGGTTAACTGTGAAAGTTCGGTATAAACTTAGGTAAGCTATACTTATTGGGTGTAATTCTAGGCGCATGTTTATCACTGATTAATACTTAAACACGCGTTTGTCTTCCCTAAACGAGTGTTTATCCTTACTGAAAAATTAGATCAGACGACCCTATGCTCAGAGTCTAGATTTTACAATGCCAATACTGTGTATAACGTATAAGGGCCCATTCCTTTACCGGATTAAAGACGTTATTATTAGTCTGACTAAACGGTTTAAAAGTCAGGTTCAAAAAATGCGCCCCTCTTAACCCTTCGGATTGAACGGACTAAGGATTACGGACTAATACAAACAAGTCGAACATACTGAAACTTGAAAAACAAGCTGTCAAATTTACGTCTGCTACTTCAAGCATTTGCTGTAACAATTTCAAATCTAATAATCTGCTAATTCTAGTTTTAATCCGCTAAATCCTGATTTAATTCGCTAAATCCAGTTTTAATCTACTAAATCCCCCTTTTAATCCGCTAAATCTCGTTTTAATCTGCTAATTCTAGTTTTAATCCGCTGAATCCAGTTTAATCTGCTAAATACCGTTTTAATCTGCTAAATCCAGTGTTAATCCACTAAATCCATTTTTTGATAAGGCTCTGAGGACGTATATACCTGTTCTCCGTCTGCGTATCAGTGGCAGTATGCTGACGGTACTGCGTCGTTTGCGCTTGAGCTCACAGGCCAGACTCCAGGCGACTTGAAAGGTGGGCCCCCCCGGCGGACAAAGTTTGTGTCGATCGCCCCCATCGTTGCTCGCCACAGAGCTCACGAGCACTAGCAAGAGCACAGCCAGGCATAAGAGCACGTTGGCAAGGGAGTAGAGGCCTTTGACTGAATGAAAGCACATTTTGAGGGCTCAGAAACGAGGGAAAGACCGGATTCGAATGGGACCTGGGAATCAGAATTTATATCTGCAATCAGAAAGATGAGAATGCGAAATTGGGACAAAATATAAATGAAGTGATGTTATGTGCCTAAAGTCTGACCAAGAAATGCTGGACCCTGAGCTAAAAAGAAACACGAGATTTCATTACGAACCGAACGAATTGCAAGCATCAAGAGTACAGCGAGTAGTCAGAAAAACACGCCACCTGTTAAGGCTCCAGGTTCAGCAATTTCTGGTCAAACTACAGTAAATCTGGGATCGAGTAGACTAATTTTGATTTGGAGGGGGCCGTTCAAGAAGAAGTGGGGAGGGGCGAAGTATACTAGTGCAAAATGAATGAATAATTATAGCTTATGATCGAATTATAGTAGCACTTAGTATGGCTGTCTGGTACGGCTGTATGGATAAATCGACGTGAACTAGTTCGAAAAAGATCTCTTGGTTGTTGACTTGTGTTTTTGTCATTCAGATCGACTCGGCTTCATCTCGCCACCGCCAATTACCATAAGTAAATACTGAGATTTCTATTCACAGTTAACATGTAATTATATAATGTTTTTTGCTATGACTAGACTTCTTTTCGAAGCTTAAGGAAATAGTTATTTCCCTATTAATTTCTTAATTGAAGCATCTAGGTGGTAAAAAATGAAAAACAGACTTGTTTTGACCCGATGCAGTTTCAAAGGAACTACCACGCTGATAATTTTTGTGCATGAACAAAGCTGTGGCCATGTGCAGAAGTGGGCAGATAGCGGATGCTGGGGGGGGATGCTAGCCAAAGCGAATTTGTCAGTTCTTCACAGTAGCTGACATGTCCTTGTGACCCCCTTCCTTGCTTGATATCAATCGTGGTTTGAGTACTGTTATTACCTAACCCAGTTTTTTCGTAGTGTTTGAATACCGACCGATCGGTTTTAACCATAGATGTACAAGGGCGGGCCCTCGCTTGGGGGGGTCGGCACCCCCCCCCCCCCTTCAGACATTATGCACCTCCCCCCCCCTCAACCCCCACCTCCCCTCTGACTGCCAAAAAAGTGCACCAAATTGAGTAAGAAATCGAAAAATTGCAAATTTTTTTGGCTGCAGCCAAAAAAGTGCCCCATAACTGAGTTAAGAATCAAAAAAGTGCATAATTTTTCCGGCTGTAGTCAGAATTCAAACAAGACCAGACCACCCCCTCTTCGCCGGGGGTCAAGCGCCACCCCTCGCCAATTGCTCCCGCGCATCTCCGGTTTTGACTGGGAATAGAACAAAAGTGAGGACAACAAAGACAAACTATGTATGTATTTCAAGTCAGAGAAACATATTTATCATACGGAAGACAGGCGCTGAAACCCGTAGGACAGGCGCTCAATATCTGATAAAGAATAATGCGGCAATATTTCTGATCAGCTTTTCATTACTGCTGGTGTATATGGTGCTTGTTGTTGTAAACATGAAGGCAAAATGGGTTTTGGGTGTGGGCTAGGGCTAGTTCAAAAGTTGCAGAGCCTATTCCTGACTTTTCTAGTACGTATATATGCTTCTGAAAATATGCTGAATTTAAAACTAAAAAAATTTCGTCATAACAGTTATTTTTGCTATTTTGGGTTCATTTTTTGACCATGTTCGGCAATCGAAGGCGACATTATTGCGTGAAAACGGCTTTTGGCTTTGTCAGTGAGGGGGGCAAGGGGGACTGCTTTGATAGCCCGAATTTGGATGACCGACCTTTGCCCCCCCCCCTCCGCTGGATCCCTACCGCTGAGTACTGAGTGTGCGCACAGGGAAGAATCACTACTGTTAACTGGAGTCTAACCTCAGGTCAACTTAAAAGGAACATTCAACCGATGGTTTGGATATAAACTCATGCGTCCGCTAATGAATATACTCGGCCTACTCTTTTTTGTTTGACACAACAGTAGTTGAACAAAGCTGCGATTGATTGATGAACACGTTAATTGATCAAGTGATGTATGCGTTCTAAATTTAGCATTATGTTCTTACGTAATAATACAGGCCTTTTACAAGTCCAATTTTTGATAAAACAGCAAGCTTCTTGCCACTCAATGAAAGCTTTTAAGCTAGCATAGCTATTGCTGTGACCCCGAGCGGAATCGGAATATTATAGATGTAACCATGTTGGCGAAGGAACATCCCCCTATCAGGGTTGGCGCGATAGCGCCAAACCCTAGAATAGGACCCACACACCATATTGCGAGATTTTAAAATGAATTTTTTTAATACTAAAAATTTATGCAAGCAAATCTGTTTTAATTTGGTGTGTGTACTTGCCTGGCGGACGGCTACATGCTGGCCAAATTTCAGGCAAATCGGTTGGGTATTACCCGAGATATGAAAAATCGTCTCCCGCAAACTCAGATTTTTCCGTCCTTTTTTTTCCCGGTCGCAAATCTCAAGAAATACACATTGGCGGGGCACTTTTTTGTACTTTTTATATTCAATCTGGTTGGGAATAGAGGCATTAGCAAAATGGTGTTCTAGGCTTTTGCCGTTTTGGCTCTGCTGGGAGGGGGGAAACCCCTTTTTTGGGCCTCGAAAAATGGCAAAGTCCGGTAAAAATATGTGCCGGCTTTTGAGACGTCACGCAAATAGCCCAGGTCTGATCTTTTGCATGTATGGTAGTGTACTGGGGTTGTAGTGCATCTGCTATTTTGGAATCGATCGTGCCACTATAGCACTAGGTAGGGGGCTCGGAAGGTAATTTACGTGTATTAGGGGGGTAGTCTACCTACGGGCAGTGCAGCCAAAACGGTTATACATAGAGGTCTGTCATTTCGTATGCGAATATAAACCCCTATACTGTGCATTGCAACGTGCTATTAATTTTGCTGCCAGATTTACCTAGTAGCCAGAACTGATGTACCACCCTCTGACACCCTTGAAAACATGTTTTTTCATGACTTTGTCACTGTATAACGCTTTTATGGATAGCCGCTCGTTGTTTATTTCTTTTGGAGCTCTATATATAGTCGCAGGGGTATCCCATGATATTGTTTGGTCTACTTGTTGTATACTGTTTCACTTTGGCACCCCTGGCAAAGTGCCCGAATGGTCAATTTGACCAAATTTTCGAATTTTGTCAGTTTTGTTGAGAAACAGTCAAAATAGTTTATTTGAGATGCTGAACGCGATTATAACGTTATTTTGACGAAAAATTATGGTTTTCTTCCAAAAAAGTGCTCAGTAGTCAACTACGGTTGTGTGTTGTACTACACAGTAAATATGTAGACAGTGCAGCCAAAACGGTTAAAGATGGAGGCCTGTCGTCTTGTATTCCAATATAAACCCATACATTGTGCATTACACCGTGGTATATATTGGTTTCGTTGTCAACTTTAAGTAGTAGCCAGCAGTGGCGTACCAAGAAAAAAATTTCGGGGGGGGGGAGGGGAATGACTTTTCGATTTTTTGTAATGGGTTAAAATGCACTTTTTAGCAATTTTAACACTTGTAAAACGCCTTACAAACGCAAGATTACTAAACCACAAGGCTGCAGGGGTCTGGGGGCGGCAGCCCCCAGAAAAAAATAGGGAAAATTTTCGATTTCTTGGCCAAATTCTGTCAATTGGAGGCGTATCAGAAAGTTTTTCCGGTCAGACTATAGAAACCAACGGACACAATGTTGCAGGGGTCTGGGGGCGGCAGCCCCCAGAAAAAAATTGGCGAATTTTCCAATTTCTAGACCGAATTTGGTGAACTGGAGACGTATCAGAAATTTTTCCGACAAAATTTAAAACAAAAGATGGGAGTGCATATCAGACATTCAGACGGTGTATTAGTCAAGTCAAGTAAATGTAGTCGTGTACATACTCGTGTAGACATGCACATGCAGCACAATGTAGTTGTGTATACATGTATAGGCTTTGATGAAAGACAATAACGAGGAAGGAATAGTAAGCCACATAGTCGCAGGGGTCTGGGGGCTATGGGAAAATTTTTGATTTTTAGGCCAAATTTAGTCCATTGGAGACGTATCAGAAAATTTTTCTGGCCGGACCATAAAAACCAAAGGGGGGACCCTTGTGTAAAAAATCACTGGGGAAAAATTTCGGGGGCGGGGGCGGGAATTCCCCCCATTCCCCCCCCCCTGGGTACGCCCTTGGTAGCCAGGACTGGTGCACCCCCTGTGATACCGTTGAAAAGATGATTTTTCATCATTTTCTCAATGTATAACGCGTTTATGGATAACCTCTTGTTCTGTATTTCTGGTGTATCTTAATACATAGGCTTGGGGCCGGGGGTGTTAGTTGATATTGTTTGGTCCGCGTGGTGTGCACTGGTCCAGTTTGGTAGCCCTAGCAAAGTGCCAGAATGGTCAATTTGACCAAATTTTTGACTATTTTTATTTTTTTTGAATAACTGTGAAAAACGTTAATTTGAGTTACCAAACACGAATAGAACGTCACTTTTACCAAAGTTAATGTGTAAACCCAAAAAATAATAACAAATACGAACAGGCCAATTGTGTATATATAATATACTGTTAGTGGCTTTGTAGAAATACATAAGTAGGTAGTGCAGCATATACATGCGCGACTATCACTTTTCAGAATATTTTATTTTCATACAAATATACAATTCAAGTGTCAGCTTTCCCGTCAATTGAGATGGCTGCAGCGGAAAAAGAAATAGGATTATTATAAAAATGCCCTTTCACCAAGGGCAGCAGTGTGGGTAGAATAGGAAAGTTGGCTGATCTATAACGGAAAAATGCTAATAAGCTTATTAAACAGTCGGGACAAGTTTTGCAGCAGAATAGGGAAACTCAGCTTGCTAAATGAAGCGGACAAGAGTTGCGTCAGAATAGCAGTCGCCCTGCGACACATTAGTGCTTTCTGCACCCTATTCGCGCGAATTAATCAGCCATTATCATCAGCTGCCTGTTGCCGGAAAAGTTCCGTGTATGTACTTCATTGGTTCTTGATGTTATTTTTTAGACAAGCTATATATGTCCATTCGATCGCCATTCGTTTTTATTGTTACGTACATATGTAAATGTAGTTTAAGGTTATATAAATTCGACAGTTATTTGTATTAACTAGAGTTATACGGTTGTATCTATGTATATTCACATTTTATGATTCGTATTGAATGTTAGTAGTTAACATACATGTAACAGCACCGAAATTTTGGGTACCCCTCCCCCCTTGGTCGAACCCCCCCTCCCCTGCGTCAACCCATTTTTGACCCCCCTCCCTCCCCAAAATGACGCCATTTTCACCTTTTTTGACCAAAAAACACCGATTTTGACAATTTTTGGCGAAAATTTCGGTAAAAATCGCTTAAATTTTACGAAAAAATGCTAATTTTTTATAATTTTGGCCAAAAGTTTACTTCCGCCGGGACCCTCGCCCCTCTTTTCCCCCTGGCGGGACCCCCCCTCCCTCCCCCTGGACCGAATTTTGGGGGGGGGGGTCTTCCCCCCCCCCATCCCCCCCCAACTACATGTATGAGTTAATGTCTATTGTCTATATAATAATGATACAATGTTAAGTTGGAATACACCGTTACTCATTTGTAATTTTCGGGAAAGATGTCTATACAAAACGAAAATAGATTGCGCATGGAGAAATTTAAATGAAATACCTGTATATATCTGTAGAATATAAATACTTTATAAATATAATCTACACACCTGACCTAAGTCCTGAATGCTAGTAAGCGTCAAAATTGTTTTTCCTAATTATTCGCGCGAATAGGGTGCAGAAAGCACTAATGTGTCGCAGGGCGACTGCTATTCTGACGCAACTCTTGTCCGCTTCATTTAGCAAGCTGAGTTTCCCTATTCTGCTGCAAAACTTGTCCCGACTGTTTAATAAGCTTATTAGCATTTTTCCGTTATAGATCAGCCAACTTTCCTATTCTACCCACACTGCTGCCCTTGGTGAAAGGGCATTTTTATAATAATAAATTTCCAAATATGTATGCAGGATTGAGGCGTAGGTATTCTGATACTAAGCCTGACCAAAAAATGCTGAACCCTGAGACAAAAAGAAACACGACGTGATTTCATTACGAAAGATCAAATTGCAAGAGTAGTCACAAAAATCGCGCTATCTGTTTTATCTCAGGGTTCAGCAATTTTTGGTTATACTTTACGTAACCCCCGCTACGATCAGTTGCCTGAATTGATTATATTTAATTTTTGTTGATTACAAATTGTTTCGTTGAAAAAATGAAGCGGTAAGTGTAAGTTATAGCACGATGTAGAGTGCACTCAGCAATTTATACGCACTGTTACGTGAAGCGCCAAGTGCATGAACGAGTGCGCTGCAGCGCACTCGTTTATGCACGCGGGCTTCACGTACCAGTGCGAATAGTTTGCTGAGTACACACTACTAAGCATTATAATGTTCTTATCAGGGTTGGCGCGATAGCGCCCAACCCTAGAATAGGAAAATTTAGCACTATTGCGGATTTTGAGAATTTGAACTTTTTGTAGCTCAAAATATAGAAGAGCTTTTTACACGAAATTTTGTGTGTGTACACCCCTTGGCAATACCTAAGTGCTGGCAAAATTTCAGCCGGATCGGTCAAGTATTTTCTGAGATACCCCCGGGGACCTCCCCAAAATTCACGGACTTTCGCTCTTTTTTTTCCCCAGAACTTTTCTCGCCGGTAGTTCATCCGAGCGACACCTTTTTCGGTTTTTCACATTTCGTATAGCCTGCAATAGACACGGAAAAAATGATTTTGCTCGGGCGTTTCCGTGAGAGGCTGTGCTGGGAGGGGGGAAACCCCTTTTTTGGGGTCCAAAAAATGACTAAGTACGAAAAAGTTTAGCACACTTTTTAAGAAGTTGCGCAAAACGGCCAGTCATGATCGTTTACATGTGAGGTGGTACAGTAGTGGAATAGAAACTAACATGGGCTTTTTTTGAATTTCGGCCTATAAGCCCCAGGGCATGCCCATACCCCCCGCCACGTGTATTACGGGGGTAGGTTCGCTACGGGCAGTGGAGCTATCATGGTTATAGCTGGAGGTCTGTCGTTTTGTATACGAATATAAACCCATATGCTGTGCTTTCACTGGTATTATCACTTTCTTGCTCAGATGTTGAATAGTCCCCTAGACGGTACCCCCCTGTTGGCTGTATGTCATGTATGCGCGTACGTATCTTCACAGTAGAATAATTAGGTTTGCTGTTTGTTTTTCATGATAGTTCAAGTTTTTTCGTGTAATATGGATTGTGAACTTGCGGACATATTATATTAATACCCATTGCCCCACAGATTGCCCCCCCAGGGTGTTCCCAAAGGGGACTCGGGACCCTTTTGCATTTTTGGGGTCAAAATTTTTTTCGAGTTTATTCTCAAAAATTTGTGTCTAGGGGTAGTTTGGTGTCATGAACACGAATCTGGGATTTATTTTTGCCTATACCCACTCTGGACACCCATGGCCCCCAGGGTGCCACCTAGGGGGTCAAAATGGGTCAATTTTTTCGAATTTGAAATTTTGATGTCCATTGGGGTAATTTGACCCCCTGAACACGAATCCGAGGTTAATTTTTGTCTGTGACTCTCGTGAACTCTCCTACGACCCCCTCCTAGGGTACCCCCCCCCCCCACGACGGATCCAAGGGGTCAAGTTTTGAAAATTAGGATTTTGATGTTCATAGGTGTAATTCGACTCCCTGAACACGACTCTGAGGTCTATTTTTGTCTATGACGCTCGTTGACTTCCCTGCGACCCCACCACCTCCCTCAGGGTACCCCCTCCCCGACACGGCGACACGTGTCCAAGGGGTAAACTTTCAAAACTTGAATTTTGATGTCCCTGATTACGAATCCGTGGTTTGTTTTTGTCTAGAGCCTTCCTGGATTCCAATCCCCCGAACGGGAATCCAAGGGGTCAAATTTTACATAGGTATTGTATATACATGTACACACTACACATGTACACTTACGTACATACTACATTGGTCCGCTTCAGGCAGTGAAGCCGTCATAGCTATATGTAGTGATAGCTATGCTCTGTGCTTCGTTTCCACTGCAGCGGAAAAAGAGAGTGGACTAGTAAGGAAAAATTCCCTTGTCGGGCGGCTCCTTGGGTAGAATAGGTTACTGTCGGTCTAAAGCGGAAAAATACTTAGGCTGAGCTTGTAAAAGCATTGGTACAAGACTTTATTAACGAGAATATGCAATTCGTGTGAGCTCGTCAAAGTAGGTGGACTAGGTATATATACCTGTTGAGAATAGGAATATTTTTGTAGGGCAGACACTGTTTTCCGCACCCTATTCGCGCGAACTTACAGCCCGTTCTTGGTTTGTTTCAACTGTATTTTCTTATTAATATTATTGTTGTAAAGTATATATGCTTGATAAAACGGTTCTGTGAGATAACTGCAGACCTTATCCAGATTCTTAACTGATCGTTTGATCGAAATATATGTATATGTACTTAGTAAGCATCTTACTTCATTCGACTTAATTTATTCGATCATATTTAAATTATGCATATTGTGTTAGATGTGTGTAAGCTACAGTAGGAACTCCTCCATAATCTGAGAGTCCATAATCTAAAAACAAGAGCTTACAAGAAACTGCGACCTAAATTGACCCATTTATGGCGTGCAAAATACATTGGTGCGAGGTAGGGTTTTCAGCGTCCTTGTCAGCCGAGAACCTTAGCAATCCCTGACCGATTGTTTGCACACCCCCGAATTATTTCAGCCGTTCAGCCAACAGTCGACATTTCAGCTAAAATTATTATGAGTGCCCGCTCTAACGTTTTCGCCATTTGCCAATGTTGAGTTAGTGTACAAAAAGCCTGTATGTTACATGAGCACATGATATAATTTAGCTGAAGGTCGCGCGAATAGGGTGCGGAAAACAGTGTCTGCCCTACGAAGATCATATTCCTATGCTCAACAGGTATATATACCTAGTCCATCTACTTTGACGAGCTCACACGAATTGCATATTCTCGTTAATAAAGTCTTGTACCAATGCTTTTACAAGCTCAGCCTAAGTATTTTTCCGCTTTAGACAGACAGTAACCTATTCTACCCAAGGAGCCGCCCGACAAGGGCGTTTTTCCTTACTATAATGTGATTGTCTTGAAATGTACAGTGCAATAAATCAATAACTTAGATGCACGCACACGCTGTGAATCTAGCAGCGTGCATTTAGTTATTGACGCTAGTTATTGCACTGTTTTTTCAAGACAGGTATGATATAATTGACTTTAGAGTACTATCGTCCCTAGACCTATCAATAGTGAGCTTATTTTACCTAAATTCGACGGACAAAGCGGTGTACATAGTGTAAGCCACTTCGTCAAAAGTGTAAAACTTCTGGGCCATGGAGGATAGAGTCCCGAAACCCGCACCTTATGTATCCACCCAAAAAATGGCCGATCCCCCCTCAATCCTGGGCCCTGGCTACGCCCATGTATTCTCTAAGGTGTCGCGCCGTCTGAAACAGGCTTGGGCCAGGGATTGGTCTTAGGGTCTATTCCTAAAATTGATTCAATGGATTAGGTTAACACTTGTTTGCGTTACAATAGTGACAAAATTTTGAGCACTAGCGGCCACAGATGTACATGGGGGGGGGGGCAAGCCCCCCCAGATTTGAGATTCTGGGACAAGGTACCTGCTAATCTGACCCACTGGGACAAGCCCCCTTCATTGGTGTTGAAAAGTGTCCGAAAAGTCATAAATTTGAGCGAAAGCTATCCAAAATGAGCAAAAAGCTGATAAATTTCGAAAAACATCATACTTTTGCAATAACTACTATTTTTCGGCAAAAAGTTGCTAATTTTACGGTTTCATGAGTTGTCTTCCAATCGTCAAGACAAGCCTTCTCTAATATTTCGAAAATTCCGGGACAATCCCTCTCCCAGACTGAGACCCCGTCTACATATATGATAGCGGGGGGGGGGGGGGCGTTACTGCTCTGGGCGATGGGCGCATTCTATAATTAGAATGTTCACACACGAACACTGTCTGCTGCATTGTGTGTAATAATGCAGCAGGCAGTGTGAAAAATTCTAATTATGGCATGCGACCGCTGGTGCTCCCGCTCATGCTGTATAGCGTGCGCCATGGCTCTCCTGTCAATAGCCTATCGATGATGTTGTAGGAGTTAGTCCTTGGTCTTATTTCAGAGACTGCAAATTGAGTAGCGCGTTCTCAGCTACGGCTGTCTTGGGCAGCAGTTATTTGTTAATTATAGTCATTTGTTTATTTCTACTACTTAGTTTTATGCTTTACTTAATAGACACATGTGATAGGGGCATGTCTGTTAGTGTTATGCCTGTCTCGTTTTGTGCATTAATAATTCAGAGTTCCTGGTGTATGTGTCAGATGCAGCATTCATTTCTATATAATCGGCTTGAATCTTAAAATCTCAAAAACATGTGCGTGTAATGTAGTCAAACTCCTAATGGTTCATTTTTTAATTTTTCAAAAAAATCATTCAAAATTCATTGAAAAATGGAATTCATTCAAAAAATGGAATTAAAACAGTTGTCGTCATGCAAATTTTTTAGTGAAGTTGATGCCGTAGTACCGTCTTCGGTTACCATTTAACTATGTTCGTTCTTTTCCATTGTGCTAGACTAACTTTAGTAGATACAGTAACGTTACTCGGGGCCCTTTCCCGGATAAAACATACTAATTTGAGTCTGAACTATGGAGATGTACCGAATACGAAGTTTTAGCAGTAATGCCGAATACCAAATATTAATACTGTATAATAGCGAACAATGTGTTGTTCGCATAATATCTTCTGGCTGTCACTGTAAAACCACAAAATCGGTTACTCAGAATGAATGAGCATGTACATATATTATGTTGTTTCACAAGTTAGTTATGCGTCAAAAGATGATTCACTGTAAGCCCAAGTTTGAGGTCTTTTGGGTTTCCAAACTGTCAGTTGCGTTGGAGTTTCTGATTACGGTAGGACCTCAAGGATATCCTGGATTTGCAAAGCAAACACGACAAGGCCCGCGGTTGAGCATTTCTGGGTACTTTTATGTCAAATCTTTGTTTTTTGACATCACTTATGTTTAGTAGACAACTTCGCAAAACTGGTACGGCATTTACTTATAGTGACAGTAGCTGAGTACAGAAAACTCGAGTAACTACAGTACTACTAAAATACACAAAAAATTGCGGCATTTTGTTTTTTACTTATTGCTGAAAATTCGTAAGAGATTGCCCCTTGATCACCAGGGAGTCGAATTCTCTGTTGTTGGGTTGCCGACCATTATAGCACCACCGACGATAGCACCAACATCATTAGCTGTTTAGACTATCTCGATTAGCTTCCTTTAGCAGATGATCTGATGAACACCTAGCTGCAATATAGGAATTTCGCGGCTATCAGTACGCGCCTTAATCTCACCCCTCAGTGGGTCTCAGGACATGTTGCCATTTTCAGCAGCGAAACTGCCGATGCAGCTACAAAACTAGGGGACAACTTTCGAGCACACAAAATATGTCAGTCTCAACTCAGCAATGTCGGCCATAAAACGAACGGTGCAACGACCCCCGCCCTCACATCACTTCATCAGCGATGTGTTTGAACGGAGCAGGTCTTTAGCAGAACACTAGTCTGTCGAGATCAGACTCTCTTGAGCTGCATCTGGTGCGGACACACGACTCTACTGCGGCGCTACCAGGATCGATTGGGGGACTTCGCTGGTCTTTGCGGATGATGCAGTACAGAAGAGGAGAGCACACGACACCTCATGACGTGTCCAGTCACAGCCCGGCTGCGGAACAAACACTTTGGCTCTTGCCCCCCCCCACCCACTGTATTTGCTTGCCTCTATGTTGAAGGGGGCTGTGGCGAATTATTGCTGGAATTATTCTCTTGACGCTTTCTGATAACAACATTAATAACAACAACGCCTTTGGACATCAAAATCACAATTTTGGAAATTTGAAATTGGTGCCCCTGAAGAGGGATTGTGGATCTAGGGAGGTTCTAGCCAAAAATGGTCAGATACAGAAGGATCTTAGACAAAAATAGACCTCAGATTGGTGTTCAGGAGCTCAAAATACCGCAAGAAACTTTAAAATCTAATTTTTGAAATTTTGATCCATTTTGACATCCTTAGAGGTCGCACCTTCAGGGTTACTCATAGGGGGATTTCAGAATGATTCTAGACAAAAATGGCCTTCAGATTCATGTTAAAAATTAACCGATAGCCATCAAAATCCCTAAGGTTCACCAAGTCGGTGGGAGCAAGTACTCCTCGAGAGCCCCCCCCCCCCACCAAAGTTTGGGACTGCTCAAGTAAGCGCTACTTTTAGGCTTTTTGGCGTACTTTTACCTATGTAAATACACTAGCAAACGCACTGAACTAAAAGTGCACCTTCAAGCTTAATTGTTCTTATCTGAGGTAGGGGTGCCTCGGGGGAGTAACACATGTGAAAATAAGCAAAATTGAAGAACTTTGATTTTTGACCTGGGTAGCCCCCCCCCCCTTAAACTAACTTTTAGCTAAAACAATGTAGTGCCCTCCAGCGGTAAAGAAATGGAGAAAACTATGAACTCTTGGTAAAAACAACAAGGAACAGTTAAATTGGTAGTTCCATAATCGCAGTGACCCGTTTTTCAGACAGAGCTATTCATCATGAGTAAAGAGACTATGATTTTCTTGAACTACACCAAAAAACACCCAGAGCATTTTTAATTTGGTGTAAAGTACAATGGTTAAGACTATCTACCGCGTTGACGTTCCCCCCGTGGTTTTAATCCTCCCCCGAAATCTTAATCCCCCCCTATAGCCATCAAAATCCCTAAGGTTCACCAAGTCGGGGGGAGCAAGTACTCCTCGGGAGCCCCCCCCCCCCACCAAAGTTTGGGACCAATCCTCCCCCCAGTAACGTCTGAGTAAAAGTTGCTTTAAAAAATTTCGCTAATACTAAAAAAGTTGTAATAACACGAAAATTAATACAATGGGTTGCTTCCTTGCTTCGCGCGGGTCGGCAACCCAATAAAGTGAAGTTAATAAATAATTAACTATAGATGTTATTGAAAAAAGTTATTCTTCACGGTCGAACCCACCCGGGTTTCAAAATTGTCAATTGCTTAAGTCTTTTAAGTTTCAGGATTACGGTAGTTCTACCTGAATATCTGGGCTTTTTCCGAGCTGACACGAGAAGGCACGTTGAAATGAATTGTTTTTTGACATCACTCAATTGATATAGTTTGACAGCTCAGCAAGCTCTGGTACGGCATTTGGAATAGTGACAGTAGCTTTGACGTATTCAGAAAATTCAGATGCACACTAGGATAGTCCAGAAACGGCGTATCCTGGATTTTAAAGGAGGTACAGGTGGAGGAAATTTTTACTGGGTTTAGAGCTAGTCGCTAGAAGAAGTTTCGTGAGATCAAGCCCCTGATATTTATTTGCGAATGATAAATATTATAATTGACAACAGGGGTTTTTTGGGTCCAAGAGTGGGTCCAGACTCAAGATCTCTTAACTGGACCCAGCAAAAATTAACCTGACCCAAGCCAGACCCATGCCTATAATTAGACACCTAACTACTTCAATCACTCCAGTAAGTTGCCCGGCCGCGTATTTACAAAATCTACCACATAAATACACTATGCCAAAGTCTACCCGATTTTTGCACCACCCTT
>JASANF010004097.1:0-11385 GCA_030248245.1 Trissonchulus sp. WLG1_4 | reverse complement strand
GTGTTTTTGAGTTGGAAACTATAGTAGCGCATATGGCGCAAATAGCGCCTAGGGGTGGGGGGGTGGCGTTTTTGAGCTTGAAACAATAATCGCGCAAATAGCGAAATAGCGCCTAGGTGTGGGGTGTTTAAATCTCGTGCCTCGTGCACGCTTACACGCGACATCTACCTGTCAAACAAATTTTCGGACTCCTTCGACAGACTTTAAACAAAAAACTTGCGTCACATCTGTATTATAAATTAGAAGAACTAGGTAGTAGGTTTTGACAAAAAATCTTGGTGCATGCCGCGCCTAATTTTACCAATACGGTAAAATAATACTTATCGTCGTCATGTGGAATTTTGTGGGCTCGTTAATATAAGTGCTTGTTTAGAGACAAGTCAACTTAAGAAAAATTACTTAATTGGCATAAAAATGAGCCTGTCTAAATTAGTCATTTAAAATTTTTGCAATTCAACGTACTTTTTGGTCAATTCATTGACTTATTGAACAGTTTTGTTCAGAATGTTTATAGTTTTCATTAGATATAATATTCTTAAGAAAAATGTTTCATTTTTAATGTGTTTCTAATCGTTACTTTCTTGCACACAAAAGTTTTACATAACATTGCAAAATCAATTTTGTTTACTCTGGGTAATAAACAAAAAATAAATAAAAATATAAAAATAATTGAGCAAGACATCATTGCCTCACACAAATATATAAAAAATATTACCAGACAACGTTCTAAAAACTTTTAATGGTTTAATTTTGTGGAAACTGAAAATTGCATCTGTTATTTTTTTACCCAATTATGTACTTTACTTAGGAACCGTGTCAAAACTAAAGCGCATTATACGCTTCGTTTTTATACGTTTCAATACGCATATTTGCTGAAAAATTATGCTATAATTAAAATTAAAATTAAAATTAAAAAAAAAAATTAAAATTAATTAAAATTAAAATTATATTATTTGCTAAAAATTAAAATTAAATTATTAATAAATAATATACGTTTTCAGATTTGGCGAGCTGTCAGTTGTTGCCGAGACAGCTGCTCCTAGTACCTTCGCCTCTATTTTATGTGTTGGCCATTTATTGGGCCCACACATGCTAAGTTTGTTTGACCACATCATAACATGGTGGTCATAACTATAGACTGCGTGTCTAGTTAGCACTGGCATCACCTCAAACTTGAGACAGCTGATGGATAGCAAATTTTTTACCATCCGTCAAATAATGCGAATTGCAGAAATTTTATACGTTTTCAAAGGCGTATTTTCAAACGCATAATGCGCTTTTGAAAACGCATTCATTTTGACACGGTTCCTTAATAAAAGGGATAATAGTATTACTTATCTTGCTTATAATTAGATGTAACAGACTAACAGAAATTTTTTCAATACATACTGAAAAGTTTTTTGTTTTTCTTATTACATATGTAGGCCCTATTTCAAAAACTTGTTTCAACTTTTTGACGACACCGACTTAATTTCGGAATAGCAGCTTATCACTAAAGCAATGAAACCAAGTGCTTTTGTTGATTATAGTTCCGCTTATCACAGCTCCTATTTTTAAAACTTAGCTCCAATAGATAAAACTATCATGCTGACCCCATGTTCGGGCAGATTTAAATACTGATAATTAATAACTAAATGGTAATCATTAATTAATTTCAGTTAAAAATGTCCAACAACACAGCGGACAACGACCCCCAGGCGGTGCGGCATATGCTGCTATTTATATGACCATTGGTATTCCCTCCTTTATACTTTACGATTTCGTTCTGGTAACACTCTGCTGCTCATATAAGCAGATAAAGCAGCGTCTCAACATTGTCATTCTGTCGCTAGCCTTGCCGGACCTGTGGTCACTTCTGCTGCAACTTGCTTATGCTGCTCCATCGAGTGTTTTGGAGACTGACTTTCTTTTACCTAAGTTGTTCCGTTGGTTATCCCACTACGCGTTTAGCTTACAGATCACTCACTTCTAAATATCGGAATCAATCGATATATTTGCCTCCGAGGGGCAGCTAATTTACACACCTACGATCGCTACTTTTCCACTAGAAATATCATTTTCTGTCTAATTGGTGTATGGGCTTGGGCCGCTGTCATGGTAGCGGAGCGGTAATGAATCTAGGCTCGTGTTTTTCCCAATATTTTCGCTAAAAGTACTATTTCACCTATGTGTGCAGTAACCAAGCACATGGGGATATTGCGGTGCCACTAAATATGGCTCTGGTTTTTCTGGTTTGTTTTCTGATCTTTTATGTGTCTATTATGTACCACATATATACTGTAGTCACTTAAATGTTTGGTATTATATTGTGTTGTATTGTATTGTATTGTTTCGTATTGTAATGTATTGTAGTGTATCAAGAGTACATAATAGACAGAGTATTACACTCTTCCTTTTTTTTAATGTTTGCCCAAAAGGTGGTCGAGTACAGGGTGGTTCCCAGATTCACCTCTTCCTTGTTTTGAAACAATACTAGGCTACGAGTATAGCTCCAAAACAAGGGGCAGGTAGCGTTTGAACTCCTACGGTGTGGGAGTGTAGTGTATGCTTTTAAATTTAATTTAGGGGCAGAGTTTGGGGCCTCACAGACCGATCCCGAAGGGTACAGTTGTGGGTAACCCGGTTGAATATTTTAGTTTAAAATTAGATGGCCGTTCTTTATCACTGTTGTTGTTGCAGGGAGCTGCGGCTTCTGAGTGCTGTTTAGCGGTTGTAGAAGGCAGTATGTAGAAGCGGTTCGTAGAAAACGAGACGCTGCTAGTAGTAATCTAGTAGTATGGTGGGTCGGGGAACCGCAGTCGTCCATGGCTTCGGCAACTGTGCCGTGCTACAAATCTCTGATATTCCGCGCCCGGCGAAGCACATCTCTCAAGCGCTGCACGCAGATATTCGTTGCACTCTCTGACACACAGCATGAGCATCTACGAGCGTTAGTGTATGCGCAGATTTCGGTCACGCTGCTCAGAGAAATAAGAAGGAACCTTAAAAGAAAGACAAGAATCTAAAACAATGCGCCGAACAGCCAGACCCAGTCACCAGGACTCGTAACCACTCTCTACGGCGTGCCGCAACAATGACCTTGACAAAAACCCAAATAATGATGACAAGGTGTATGATACATAGACGTGCTACGTAGTATGTTCAGTTGACAATGCATTTGGCATTCAGATAGGATGTTCATGCACAGCAAAGAGTGATAACACGCCAAGCTCTAATTAAAAGTAATCGTCAAAAGGAGCGTAGCAGAGCGGCCCACTGGAAGCGCACCGTAAAACAAAAGTAATACAGGCGTGGGGTTCGGATTCCGACCGCCTACGATAGTTTTTCCGTTTCAACGGTCCAAGCCACGCGACAAGTCGGTTGTATCAGCTGCCAGCAACGCAACACTCAGAGATTCGGCACCACCTCCCGCCCAAGCCCTGCTAAAGCACTCGCCGCGCCGCGCGCACTCGCGCTTTCACTCGGAGCTTTCCATCGCACTCGGCAGACAAATCCGAGCGGACTTGCAGCCACGCCACAACCCTCGGCGGCACAATCTTTCGTGTACTTCCACGCGCTTTCTAGTAGGTATTTTCTACTGACATAGATATCAGCCTTTGGCGTTGAGAGACTCCTATTTGCTTTTACGGTTTTTGTGTTTCCTGTGGTCGCTTCTTTTGTTTTTGTGCTCTCTTCTGAATATCAGTACAAGAAGGTTATGACTGCCGTCCCACCTGTTCTGCATTTTGTCTGGCATCAGAATAGAGACGTACTACTTTCAGTTAATTGCACATTTTTTCTTTTTCCATTTAGCTGCCTCTCAACGTTGTAAATGCTTTAATTAGTTCCCTTGCTCAGTGGACAATTCTATTATTTGGCAACTTCAGTTTTCAGATTCAGATTGTTTCCCTTGTGGTTTTGTTTTGATTTATTTTTTCTTTTTGCATTAGTGTCTTCTTTATTTTTCGATTTTTCATTTGTTTCTAATTACATAGTCGTTGGGTCTCTGAGCCAAAGCTTAGAGCTGGTAGTTTGAGTATGGATGAGTTGGCTGCTTTATGACTGAGCCATTGAGCCAAGACACCTTGAGGTTCAGCCATTGAGCCAGTATACCTTGAGACTGAGCCATTGAGTCTAAGCCAAGCTGCTTTGTGATTGATTCATTGAGTCAAACTTGCCGATAATCTTGCTTTTTCCTGAATGATTTATTTTCTTTTGTAGCCTATTGTTGATTTCAGAGTCTCACCACTCTGTAGTGTACCATCTGATCCACTCTGCCTATTATGCCGACGGGCGTGCGGCCAATGCGGAGCGCGAACTAGCCCGTTTATGTACGGTTTTGAGGTGGGCACCCTTCCTCACCTGAAGATCCCGTACTCAATTGACGGGGGGGGGGATACCCCCTACTCAGTTCGATACCCCGTGCTCAAGTGAGGGGGAGGGTACCCCGCCCCCCCCCATTCAGACTCGCCTTTGCCCCCCCAATACTCGTATTCTACTTGACCAAATTTCAAGAAAATATCGCAGCATGCATCGTGAAATTGCATCTGAAAGCACCGAACGTAACATTGTGATACAGCAACGCGAATTTCGACTCAGTGTGCAATTTTTTCTCATTGTAATCTGGCTGGCAATTTCAGAAATCTGTTTTGTTGCCGCTCCCTATATATCAGACTCGAAATGGTTTTTCCTGTGGGTTAGTGTTGTCTATGAAATACAGTTGTCTATCAACGGCTATATTTATGTTGCTTTCAACAAACGAATTCGACAAGAGATTAGCAACATTTTTCACCGTTTCTCAGTTTCAGAATCTGTTGTCGAGATTGCGTCAACAAAACAGTCAAACGCGAAACTAGGGTGAGACAATATCAAAATAAGATAAATTGTAAAAAAATAAAATAATTATTATTTCCTACTTTATACCGTTCGATTCTCTCTGCTTAGTGTGTTGTGTTGTGAGTATGGGTTCAAATTCTGAACTTATTTAAATAAATGATTAAATTAAGGTTATGTTTTCATGCAGTGGCATTTTTTACTATTTTTGTTATGCTGCACTAACCTTTATGCTATAAAAAACTACTCCTTATTACAATACAGTACAAAACAATACAACAAGATACATACAACACATTGAATTATAATATACAATATTACAATGCATACAATCAAGAGTACATAATAGGAAGAGTATGACACTCTGAAGACGGGGTACTGAACTGAGGGGGGGTAGCGCAAGGTCTTTGTTAGTGTCTTGAAATTTGGTCAAGTGAAGACGAGTTGAGGGGGGGGGTACCCTCCCCTCACTTGAGCACGGGGTATCGAACTGAGTAGGGGGTATCCCCCCCCTTCAATTCCCTACGGGATCTTCAGTTGAGGGGGGGTGCCCCCCTCAAAACCGTACATAAACGGGCTATTTCGCGCTCCGCATTGGCCGCACGCCCGTAGGCATAATAGGAAGAGTGGATCAGATGGTACAACTACAGAGTGGTGAGACTCTGAAATCAACAATAGGCTACAAAAGAAAATAAATCATTCAGGAAAAAGCAAGATTATCGGCAAGTTTGACTCAATGAATCAATCACAAAGCAGCTTGGCTCAGACTCAATGGCTCCATCTCAAGGTATGCTGGCTCAATGGCTCAACCTCAAGGTATCTTGGCTCAATGGCTCAGTCACAAAGCAGCTTTTCTCAGACTCAATGGCTCGATCTCAAGTATCTTGGCTCAATGGCTCAGTCATAAAGCAGCTTGGCTCAGACCCAAAGGATATATAATTAAAACAAATGAAAAATCAAAAATAAAGAAGACGCTAATCAAAAATAAAAAATAAATCAAAACAAAACCACAAGGGAAAAAATCTGAATCTGAAAACTGAAGTTCAAAAGAATGCATGAGCAAGGGAACTAATTAAAGCATATCATACAACTGCTGAGAGGCAAGCTAAATGAAAAAGAAAAAATGTGCAATTAACTGAAGTAGTGATCTATTCTGTGCCGAGACAAAATGCAGAACAGGTGGGACGGCAGTCATAACCTTCTTGTACTGATATTCAGAAGAAGCAAAAAACAAAAGAAGCGACCACAGGAAACACAAAAGCCGTAAAAGCAAATAAGTTTCTCAACGCCAAAGGCTGATATCTATGTCAGTAGAAAATACCTACTAGAAAGCGCGTGGAAGTACAGGAAAGATTGCTACAGCAAGTAAGGGTTGTAGCATGGCTGCAAGTGCACTCAGAGATTTGTATGCACGATGCGATGGAAAGCTCCGAGTGCAAAGCACGAGTGCGCGCAGCGCACGAGTGCTTTTCACGAGGGCTTTCCAAGCAGAGTTGCATACGAATCTCTGAGTGTCAGCGCTGGCCATGATACAACCGACTTGTCACATGGCTTGGACACGTAAAACCGAAAAACTATAGGTAACGGTGGGATCCGAACCCACGCATATCTGACTTTTGTTTTCCAGTCAGTGCCATAGACCACTCGGCTACGCTACCTTCGACGATGAGTTTTTTAAATCACAATAAATTATCGAATTATCTTTTGCTGTGCATGAACATGCCTATCTAAATGCAAAATGCAGTGTAGACTGAACATACTACGTAGCACGTATGTACATACATCACTTGTCATCATTATTTGGGTTTTTGTCAAGGTAGTTGTGCAGCAGCCGTAGTCGAGTGGTTACTTCTGGCTAACAATCCTGGCGATTTGGGCGCATTTGTTCGATTCTTGTCTTGTCTTTTTAAGGTTCCTTCTTATTTCTCGAGCAGCGTGCGACAAATCTGTGAGTGCACGCTACGGCGAATTCGTTGATGCTCACTGTGTGTTCAGAGAGTGCAACAAATCTCTGAGTGCACGCTTGAGAGATGTGCTGTCACAGGACCAGCAAATATCAGAGATTTGTAGCACGGCCAGTTACATAGAAGCCATGTGACAACTGCGGTTACAACCACCATACTACTAGAACTACTACTAGCAGCGTCTAGTACTACAACCGCTTCTACATACTGCTTCTACAACGGCTAAACAGCACTAAAGCCGCAGCTCCTGCAACAACAACAGTGATAAAGAACAGCCATATAATTTTAAACTAAAATATTCAACCGGGGTACTCACAACTGTACCCTTCGGGATCGGTCTGTGAGGCCCCAAACTCTGCCCTAAATTAAATTTAAAAGCATACACTACACTCACACACCGTAGGTAGTTAGGATGTCCTTGTTTTGGAGCTATACTCGTAGCCTAGTATTGTTTCAAAACAAGGAAGAGGTGAATCTGGGAACCACCCTGTACTCGACCACCTTTTGGGCAAACATTAAAAAAAAGGAAGAGTGTAATACTCTGTCTATTATGTACTCTTGATACACTACAATACATTACAATACGAAACAATACAATACAATACAACACAATATAATACCAAACATTTAAGTGACTACAGTATATATGTGGTACATAATAGACACATAAAAGATCAGAAAACAAACCAGAAAAACCAGAGCCATATTTAGTGGCACCACAATATCCCCATGTGCTTGGTTACTGCAGACATAGTTGAAATAGTACTTTTAGCGAAAATATTGCAAAAAACACGAGCCTAGATTCATTACAGCTCCACTACCATGACAGCGGCCCAAGCCCATACACCAATTAGACAGAAAATGATATTTCTAGTGGAAAAGTAGCGATCGTAGGTGTGTAAATTAGCTGCCCCTCGGAGGCAAATATATCGATTGATTCCGATATTTAGAAGTGAGTGATCTGTAAGGTAAACGCGTAGTGGGATAGCCAACCGAACAACTTAGGTAAAAGAAAGTCAGTCTCCAAAACACTCGATGGAGCAGCACAAGCAAGTTGCAGCAGAAGTGACCACAGGTCCGGCAAGGCTAGCGACAGAATGACAATGTTGAGACGCTGCGTTATCTGCTTATATGAGCAGCAGAGTGTTACCAGAACGAAATCGTAAAGTCTAAAGGAGGGAATACCAATGGTCATATAAATAGCAGCATATGCCGCACCGCCTGGGGGTCGTTGTCCGCTGTGTTGTTGGACATTTTCAACTGAAATTAATTAATGATTACCATTTAGTTATTAATTATCAGTATTTAAATCTGCCCGAACATGGGGTCAGCATGATAGTTTTATCTATTGGAGCTAAGTTTTAAAAATAGGAGCTGTGATAAGCGGAACTATAATCAACAAAAGCACTTAGTTTCATTGCTTTAGTGATAAGCTGCTATTCCGAAATTAAGTCGGTGTCGTCAAAAAGTTGAAACAAGTTTTTGAAATAGGGCCTACATATGTAATAAGAAAAACAAAAACCTTTTCAGTATGTATTGAAAAAATTTCTGTTAGTCTGTTACATCTAATTATAAGCAAGATAAGTAATACTATTATCCCTTTTATTAAGGAACCGTGTCAAAATGAATGCGTTTTCAAAAGCGCATTATGCGTTTGAAAATACGCCTTTGAAAACGTATAAAATTTCTGCAATTCGCATTATTTGACGGATGGTAAAAATTTGCTATCCATCAGCTGTCTCAAGTTTGAGGTGATGCCAGTGCTAACTAGACACGCAGTCTATAGTTATGACCACCATGTTATCATGTGGTCAAACAAACTTAGCATGTGTGGGCCCGATAAATGGCCAGCACATAAAATAGAGGCGAAGGTACTAGGAGCAGCTGTCTCGGCAACAACTGACAGCTCGCCAAATCTGAAAACGTATATTATTTATTCGCATAATTTTTCAGCAAATATGCGTATTGAAACGTATAAAAACGAAGCGTATAATGCGCTTTAGTTTTGACACGGTTCCTAAGTACATAATTGGGTAAAAAAATAACAGATGCAACTTTCAGTTTCCACAAAATTAAACCATTAAAAGTTTTTAGAACGTTGTCTGGTAATATTTTTTATATATTTGTGTGAGGCAATGATGTCTTGCTCAATTATTTTTATATTGTTATTTATATTTTGTTTATTACCCAGAGTAACCAAAATTGATTTTGCAATGTTATGTAAAACTTTTGTGTGCAAGAAAGTAACGATTAGAAACACATTAAAAATGAAACATTTTTCTTAAGAATATTATATCTAATGAAAACTATAAACATTCTGAACAAAACTGTTCAATAAGTCAATGAATTGACCAAAAAGTACGTTGAATTGCAAAAATTTTAAATGACTAATTTAGACAGGCTCATTTAGATGCCAATTAAGTAATTGTTCCTAAGATGACTTGTACTCTAAACAAGCACTTATATTGACGAGCCCACAAAATTTCACATGACGACGATAAGTATTATTTTACCGTATTGGTAAAATTAGGCGCGGCATGCACCAAGATTTTTTGTCAAAACCTACTACCTAGTTCTTCTAATTTATAATACAGATGTGACGCAGAGTTTTGTTTTAAGTCGAGTCGAAGGAGTCCGAAAATCTGTTTGACGGGTAGATGTCGCGTGTAAGCGTGCACGAGCACGAGATTTTACCCCCCCCCACCCCTAGGCGCTATTTGCGCTATTTGCGCTATTATAGTTTCCAGCTCAAAAACGCCACCCCCCCCACCCCTAGGCGCTATTTGCGCTATATGCGCTACTATAGTTTCCAACTCAAAAACGCCCCCCCACCCCCCCGCTATTTGCGTTATACACGCAACAACAGGTACCCCCCCTCCTCCCCCCCCTCCCCCCCTCCCCGCCCCCCCCCCCCCGCTATCGAAATGCTATAAGCGCTATATGCGCTATATAGCGCATATAGCACCTAAAATAGCGGCTATAGCGCTTCGAAAAATAGCGCTTTTTTGGCAAATTATAGCACATTTCCAAATCCGAAAAATATCAAAGTGCTATAATAGCACAGCGCTATAATAGCGCATGGCAGGTGCTATTTTTTTCTGGAGGCGCTATTTTTACTTAAGGGGGTAGTGTCGCGAAAGCAGTCGATTTTGCGTAACTGTAAAACAATTTTTTAAAAAGATAAGACATTGTTCTTTATACATTTTGAAAATATATGTTAAGGCAAGTATTTTCGCCAAGTTTCATCAAAATTGATGCAGTATAGTGTTTGCAGTGAGGTCGCAAAGTCGGAAAAATGACGTTTTAAAAACCTATTCACATTCGATTTTTTCGTCACAATTGTCAACTTATTTGTTTAGTTTGTTTACATAGACTAAAAGGACATATGTTGTAGTTTATGCACACAAAATTTAGTGAAAATTGCTTGAGTGGTTGCGGAGTAATACCTGTTTGAACTGTGAAACTGTGCGCAAACAGTGAAGTACTCACAGCAATAATGATAAATTGTGAAAAATTTAGACGCTTATTTTAAAATCAAAAGAAAAACGAACCTTCATTTTTCTTTTTTCTTATTTGTGGCAAAAAACTGTGCGTCGACACGTTACGTGTGCTTCACAAGCTGGCCAATCTGATATCTGGCTGAACTTTTTGAATTTTCATGTCCTTATTGTGTGATGTCTGGCTTACAATCGGTGATTGGTTCAAAATTGGCAGATATTGGTGGTCTACTGTCTGGCAGTACTTATTTAACACAGTACAGCATTGAACTAGTTTCAAAGCAAAAAGATCTCTTTTTGCAACCTATATATGAGCAAAACTGCTTTCGCGACACTAACCCCTTAAATAAAATTTTTATTTTATTCGATAGCGCTTATAGCACCTGAGGGTGCTATTTGCGCTATTTAGGCGCTATTTTGTGCTATCGGCTATTTAATTAAATAATTTAGTACTTTTTAGTACGTATAAGATGTCTCAATTAAAACTAATAAGTTTAAAACTCTTTTAAACTTTTCGTTTGTGTTTTGATAGAGGATATTAAAAAATAGCGGATATAGCAAAACGATAGCGCATCAAAGTGCTATAAGCGCTATTTTTTTCATAGGCTTAAAAATAGCGCTTATAGCACCTGAGGGTGCTATTTGCGCTATTTAGGCGCTATTTTGTGCTATCGGCTATTTAATTAAAAACTTTTGTACTTTTTAGTACGTATAATATGTCACAATTAAAATTAAAAAGTTTAAAATTCTTTTGAACTTTTAGTTTGTGTTTTGATAGAGGATATTGAAAAATAGCGCATATAGCAAAACGATAGCGCATCAAAGTGCTATAAGCTCTATTTTTTTCATAGGCTTGAAAAATAGCGCTTATAGCACCTGAGGCTGCTATTTGCGCTAATTAGGCGCTATTTTGTGCTATTGGCTAATTTATTGAGTAGGCGCCCGCCCCCCCTCCCCCCCGGTTGTTGGGTTTGTAGGGCTTTCCATCCCTCGCGCCTATTAGTCAAAATTGTAGGCAATTACCCAACATGACTTTCCATTCTTCGTCCTATTGGTTACGCAAAATGAACCTTTAGAATGGTAAAAAGATTCAGTAGGCGGATTTAGTAGTA
>JASANF010004095.1:0-10538 GCA_030248245.1 Trissonchulus sp. WLG1_4 | reverse complement strand
ATAAGAGTAGGTATGGAATGAAAAAAAATAGGTGAAGTAAGGAAATCATGAACTATCGGTTCCTCGCTTGAAAAATACGTAAAGCGGTCGTATGTACATCTGTGGGGGCTTGATACAGGACTGAACGCGGATTCAAATTTTCAAACCGAGATCCAACCCAACCCATGCTCATGGGTAGCCCACGAGCACGACCCAACCCGTGCCGTAAACGTCGACCCACGACTCACTTTGACAGACCTTTTTAAGATAACAGACCTGATTGTTTGTTTTTAGCTGATGCCCAAGTCTCATTTCCACAATACCTACAGTGCATATGTACTTTGTTCGCATTTCACACTTTAATCCAAGGGCACTATCCTACGCAGTACCCATAACTCTCTAAAATTGGAATCATAAGTGCAAAGTTTTTCTGGTTTCGTTAGTCAGAAAAAGCGAATTGACCCACGGCTCAAATTTTCTAACCCATTTCAACCCAACTAAGGGCCGGTTCCCACTGGGCAGAAATAAGAAATAACAAAATCGAAATAAGAAATAAGAGCTTATTTCGGAAAAAAAGGGGCATTCCCACTGAGAAATAAGAAATAAGAAAGTCGAAATAAGCTATTATTATTTCAGAAATGGCGAACCTTATTTCTGAAATAAGAAGTTAAATTTATTTTAACTTAAGAAATAAGAAATAAGAAATTAGCCAATCAGAGGCGTTTGTTAGAGCGCGAAAACCTAAGCCACGCCTTCTTTTTAGCTGATTGGCTAATTCGAAAATGCGCCGTACGTACGTCAAAATTTGGTATACGGTAGCACTATTTCGTATTTTGGGGGATATATTATTGTTTTTTTAGTATAATAATGCAAATTTTACGTACTGTTTGTTCATTTTTGTTGAGTTTTTAGTAGATTTAAACAGTAAAAAATAACCAGCACATTTTAAATGATGTCAAGAAAATTTCATCCAACACTGCACTTCCAACTTGAAAAAGAGAAAAGTTGAATAACAATTTGCCATGCTGATATTTTCCTTTTAATTTCTCAAAAATGTGAAAAGGGGCTTCTTTAAATGGACCTGAAACTAGGAGTACTGGTCCAAAATGTTTAAATTCCCGCTCAAATTTGCCACATCCAATTAAATAACAGTGTGAACTGTGATTGGACGGGCTTATTTCTTATTTCGACTTATTATTTGTTATTTCTGTAATGTGAACGCACCAGGCTTTATTTCTTATTTTTTATTTCTTATTTCAAGTTCTTATTTCTTATTTCTACCTATTATTTCTTATTTCTATTTCTTATTTCCTATTTCTTATTTCTTATTTCTGCGTAGTGGGAACCGAGCCTAACGTCACTGTCTCTGCAACTTGAACTCGCTCAACAAAACAACCGGTACCTGCTTAAAAAACATGCTGTTAACTGGAGCAGGTTTTCAGTTTTTTTTTGCTTTTTCTGCCTGATCTAAGAAAAAATACATTAAAGTTTAAAAAAACCTCAAGCGCCTATTCTCAAGTTTGTGCACGTAAGCTAAGCGTTTCGACTTTTCAGACACTTGATATCTCAAAAACTTGACATTTTTTGGACATGGCATCAGTAAAAAATGCTTTAAAAAATTCATGAAAGCCCAAAGAACTGAAATGTCCAGGTATTACGGTAGAAAAAACTCAAATTCAAGTTGTTCACTGCCTTTCTTGCTTGTGTACTGTTACTATGCGATGTGGGACAAAATCCAATGATTGCATGAAACCAACAAGAACATAGCTTAATTTCCTGCAATTGTTTTTTGCTGTTTGTTTTTGTTGTTTTCGTTCATTTAGTGCAACTGTGGTACAGACGCTGACCCCTTAAGGCAAAATTAATAAAAAATGGAAGCATACAATTAAAAAAACCCAACGAACACAAAAATTACAATACATCTATAAATGCCCATTAAAAACAGAATAAACATAATCTAGACATCCCAGAAAAACACGAAAAACCCTCAATTATAACCAAAAATTTCCAAGACAAAAAAGAGCAGTTTGTCAGAAATGTTGGGCTTGAGGCGGAAAGAAGGGTAATTTAAGGGAGCAGAAGCTTAAGGTTACTGGGGCAGGCAATCAGAGCAGGCGGCCGCAATTTAGACGCCAAAACAAACCAAGCTTTAATCACTGGTTTTCTGGCTTTCTTGGGTCAACTTAGAGGCAGGTCGGGTCCGCCTTAGACTCAAAGTCACAGTGGTTCAAGTTTAGGCTCAATGCTAAACTTTGAGATGAAAGTAACACTAAAGTTCGGTTCATATACTTGTCCTGAAGGACACAGGGACGGGGACAAGGACAAATTTCGGTCAGCTGTTGTGACAAATGCGTTCGATTTGCTTATTTTTATATGGTCTGGAAATACATAGAGTACACTTAGGACTTAACTATCTTTATCCCAAATATTGGCTTAATTGGACTGGCTGTTTTTCTGGAATCGCTTAAGGACAAAACGATAGGGACAAGGACAGGTGTGAACTATGAAGCGGGATTAACGGTCAATTCATGGTACTTCACTTACAGCCGTATTAAGCCGCTAAGGCGTATTAGACGCCAATATTACGATAAAGCAGACCACAATATCTTTCGTTCATTTGTTGAAGCGTGATTATTTAGTAATTTTGCCGGTTAAACTGTCATATTGCTTTAAGTTTGAATATAGATTTATCATAAGCATTTGTGCATGGCCACGTGGCTTAGTGGCTACTGACTGGCAGTGGCTAAGGCAGTCATTTTGTAATCTGGAGGTTGGAGGATGGAATCCAAGCTAGACGCGATGCGATTACACGCAATCTGACTAAACAAGAAAGGTACGAACTATGTATGTACGTATTGTATTGCGCATGAAACCTAGCAGTCTTGTAAATGAATACGAACCAAATTAAGCACCTTACGTAACCAAATTTGTCCGTGTCCCTCCCATGCATTCATTTTCATGCCTTTTCAAACTGTTTGCACTGTCATAGCCACTGAATTTTGTCTACCTAAGGGGGGGGGGGGGCTACCCAGGTCAAAAATCAAAGTTCTCCAATTTTGCTTATTTTCACATACCTATGATACTCCCTCAACCTCAAGGCACCTCAACCTCAAGGCACCTCAGATAAGAAAAATTAAGCTTGAAGGTGCACTTTTGGTCTGTGCGTTTGTCAGTGTATTTAGTGTTTGTGACCGGCCGCAAAAGTCGCCGGGGTTGCACTTTATGTAAGTCGCACAAATGCACAGGATTTTTACCCCCCCCTCATGCCAGTGCGCGCGGCTATTGCTACATACCACCCCCCCCCCCTCTGTCACTTAAAGAGACGGAGGGCATGCAAAACATTTCCTAATCAAACCAAGGCCCCCTCCCCCCTACGTATGGCTCTGACAGCTAATACCCCCACCCATCTACCAATATCGCGCAATAGGATCGCGCAAGGGCCGCGCAGGCATCGCGCAAGCTATCTTGCGCGAGGCCATCTAACTACCCCCACCCTCGATAACAGCAAACGTTAATTAATTCCTCTTGATAAAGTGTGGGTAGTCTAGCAGTGCAATTACAAAGTTTCTTATTGTAGTCTTTGGCTGATTCTAAGTATACTCTTGCCCAGAAAGAAGGTCAAACTAGCAAAACAGAATCGGAAACAAGTTTTGCAGTGTTATTCTAATTTTGATTTTTGCAATCTCTAGTCAATTATTCAGTATATAAGCAAACAAACATTTTATATGCTACACGTTTCGTTATCCTTGACTGTTTGCGTAAAACATCACAGCTTGCTTACTTCTAATCTTGTTTCAATTATATATTTCCAACAGCTCAACACCCACGGTGGAAAGCATAAAGGCAGTTTTAGCAGTTAAGCTAGATACAGTCAAAGGGCAATATTCTAACCTACGAAATACGTGCGGAATTTTTCGCTACGAGGTTCAACTTACTGAAATAGAATGCCTTAGACTGGTTTTAACAGACTCCTTTATGGATTCCAGTAATTCCACCCCAAAAGTTAGTAAAAACCAGCCTACACACCAAAATCACTAGTCAATGTCCGTGAATTTCTATGAATTTTTCTGCACAATTGACCTAACAAACCTGCCAAAATTGGTGACCTCAGCAAGGTACGTCAGGATCAACCACACTTGCAGAATGCAGACGTATATCTGTTTAGCCCGTAGAATAACGAATTGTTAAAGGTCGATTAATAATTAGAGCCGCATGTCCGTCAAGCCGGCAAAAGTATGAAATATTCATGCCACAATTTAATCCAATGCACGAGGAGTGACGTGATTATTTTGTGATTTTGCCGGCTGAACAGACACGCGGTTCTAGGTATGAATCGAGCCTAATGCTACAACGCCATTTTTTCTATGCCGCGATGCTGAAGTGAAAATTTTAGGTTCTCCGATTCGCTTTAAAATTTGCTCACAATGTAGGCCTAGTGAAGGCGCATCGCAGATGTAAAAAACTGAAACCAATGCATTTGCCATTTTTGTTCCTTCCTTCTAGAGAAGGAACCTTTGTTATCGGTTTTTTCTCCGATAACAGGATTGTGTTAATTACGTGATCGCCCAGCCTATGATTTGCATGTCATCTTAGCCCCCCATCTACTGCTGTCATTTTTCCCCCATGGGGGGTGCTGATCCACAGCGTAATAAAATCTGAACCGAAATGAACACAAAAAGTATTGCAATAACATAATCAAAACTTACTCACATGCAAATGCAACTAATCACAAAAATTTTTAGTCAAAATAATTCTTCCCGTATTGGCTTGAATTTTGTTTTGTATTTGACCATCCCCCCTGTTCTTGATAATTGAATAGTCTAAATTGACATGTTTGGAAACGAATCTCCAATGGAAGCTGATATGCAAATGAGTTTAAAGCGTTTGTCCAATCATGTAGCAGACATAGGCGGGTCTTTCATGTGTGCTCGTTTGTGATTGGACAATGAGCATACGGTACCCAATAATATGCAAATTAGTTAACGTCTATGAAAATACGTCACTCTAGAATTTGTTTCGTGCTATTAAGTCTTGTGTATTTGTTGTTTCTCTGTTATTTCCGCCTATGTGTTTGTGCCTATTGAGTAAATGAAGTTACAGCGATGGCAACTATAAATTTTTGAGAACAATATTTAGGGTGAATGTGTATTTAGAAGAAGCAAAAGTTCGGGCGTTTTGGGCTCTTTTACGTGTGACCACTGTTGGTCAGTTTAGTACCTACATTGTCTTGAATTTGTGCGTAATTTGTTGCAAACTTTGGCTGTCTGCTGCTGCTTAGTGCTTGGTGTCTAGGTTCTTGTGTCTTCGCTATTTCTGAGTTCTAAATTGATGCTTCGCTTTCTGTGCTTTTCTTATGTAGTTACCTTACACAGGTAGTGTCTAGTAAGGATTTCACTTCCCCTTCCAATCTCTGGTTACAAACGGTTACTTGAAAGTTTAGGTACACTACTCCAGTTATTCAGCTTCTCTATCTTATTATGTTTAAACTTTAAAGATAACAATTTTTCGCGGTTAAAAGTCTTGGTTAGGGCTGCCCGCGTTCCATGTAAACCGTAAACCATAATACAGTGTGCTTAGCCCCCAGGCGGTCTAGCGTTCTGTCTTTTGCTTACATACATCTTTCAGGTACCTATGTACTTGTTGCTCAGCTACAGGTCTTACAACTGTAACAATTGTATATTGTAAGTCCAAATTCAGATCATTTCCCAAATAGATTCATTACGATTCACCATAAATTTTTACAATCGTTGAATTTGTAAATCTGAGCAACAACGCCCGCGTTGTGTAGAAACATGCTTGTCGAAAAACATGTATCAGCGATTGTATCCCAGTGCGTTCTGTTTAGCTGATATGGCCTATTAGAGTGCCAGTGTTAGGAAAACAATTATTGCTCTAAATTGCATAGGTATAAACATCTCTGGGGAGGAACCCTGCCCCTTTTAGGGGCAACTTGTTTTACTAAGGGCTCCCAAAATTTCAATTTTACGTGTAAATAATAGGCGCAAAAAAGTGTTTTGTGGTTGCAACTTGCAAAGCGTCCTTTTGCTCGAAATTTTTGTTAACACTGACGAAGCTGATTTTTACATGCTTCGATAGCCTAACGTCATATCTCAACCTCTATGATCCATTTTATTTAAATGTTTGCCCATGGCCTGTGTAGTGACGCCAAATGTAAAATCACTCAGATTTGGCGGGCCCAGAAAACGGCCATTTTTCTCATTTCGCCCACGATTTTAGATTTAAAAATACATATAAAACATATTTACAAACTATTTTGCGCATACATACATGTGGGCTACTACTATGCCAAGTTTCAAGTTGACTTGATATGGTTTATGCTAGAACTGTCCAAATGAGGGCTACCTACTTTTATGCTCTTTGGCGTACTTTTGCCTATGTAAATGCACCGACGAACGCACTGAACCAAAAGTGCACCTTCAAGCTTAATTTTTCTTATCTGAGGTAGAGGTGCTTTGGGGGAGTATCATACGTGAAAATAACAAAACTGGAGAACTTTGATTATTGACCTGGGTAGCCCCCCCTTCACACCCGAATCAAATCTAATGCCTTTTTAGTGGCGTGATCATTTGTAATTTTGTCGGCTTAAACACTAGGTAGGCTACTTTACATATCTGATTGTGGAAACTGCTACTGCCACTGTGGCGTGATCCGGACTTGCAACGAAATTCAAGTTTGGTGTCAATAAAATGCCCGCGATTACTTAGCTTTGAATGAAGATGAGGAAAATATAAACTTTCTTCAGTTTTACCGATCATATTATTGCCTTGATAAGTTGATATGACAAATCTACTTGGAGACAGAACAATCAAACCTGCGCAAGTGCTGATTCCAGTGATAATATATGTAATCACGTCACTTAGACATACAAGGCAAAGAAGAATTGTGTCGTTGTATGTACTATCTCATTCCCTTTTTCTCAGCTTTTCATTTGAGATATTTGATTGGAGTTTGGAGTATCATCTGACATCTAGATTAGTCGTCTTCTTATATTAGATAATGCGCAATTTAATCATTTGAGCAGAAGTGGCTGTGGCCCAGTTGGTAGAGCAATTGCACCGGGTGCAATATGTCGGTGGTTCGAATCCGCCCAGCCACTGCAGTTTTACAGTGTTTATTCCACAGTCTTTTGTTCACTTTACAACAGCTGTCTAGCAAATTACTCCCCTATCCCTCATGTGTAGCAGCATCATTAGTTATTACGTATATGTTCTGATGATAAGGTACATACGCATAAAACTAATCAAGTCCCGATGTAAACAAATCACACGCCAGAATGTCTAGCCTATCAGGAACTGGACAATGCAAATTAATAACGGCGCGCAAACTTCACTGCGCGGGCCCTTGCGCGATCTTGCGCGTCGCGCAATGGAAATATGCGCGACTCTGTGCAACTTACACAGAGCTCGAACCCGCCGGCCGGCCGGCCGGCGGCCGGGCCGGCGAAGAACTTCGGCCGGCCCCGCCCGCCCGGCCGGCCGGCCGGCTGTGAACGGCCGGCCGGCCGGTAAAAGCCGGCCGGCCGACCCGTGAAATCCGGCCGGCCGGCCGGAACGGGCGTATTTTTGGATAAAACCAGTCCAGAGTGTCATTTCGGCATAAACTTAGCCTGCCGGATTGTTATGCCGGCCTAATTTTGTCAGTCGGTTGAATCTGGCTGGCTGGCCGGTGTTTTTAACCGGCCGGCCGGCCGGCCGATTTTAGCCGGCCGGCCGAAAATTCCGGCCGGTCACAAACGTTAAGTGTATTTACATAGGCAAAAGTACGCCAAAAAACCGAAAAGTAGCCCTTATTTGGACAGTTCTAGCACAAACCACACTAAGCCAATCAGGCTGAAACTTGGCATAGTAGTAGCCCAATGTATGCGCAAAATCGTATGATCCGGATTTTTTATATGCATTTTCAAATCTAAAATAGATGGCGAACTGTGAAAAAATGGCCGTTTTTTGGACCCGCCAAATTTGAGTGATTTCACATTTGACGTCATTGCTCAGGCTAGAGTTCTGCCACTAGCAAATTTTCCGGGCCGGGCCCGGGCCGGGCCGACTAGCACGCTTCCGGGCCGGGCCCGGGCCGGGCCGGCCCGGCCCGGGCCCGGCCCGGGGCCCGCGGCCCGCTACAGGCCCGGGCAGAACTCTAACTCAGGCCATGGGCAAAAATTTAAAAAAAATGGATCATAGAGGTTGAGATATGACGTTAGGCTATCGAATCATGTAAAAATCCGCTTCGTCAGTGTTAACAAAAATTTGGAGTAAAGGGGCGCTTTGCAACCACAAAAAACTTTTTTGCGCCTATGATTTACACGTAAAATTGAATTTTTGGGAGAAATTGGCAAAAGCATTGGTTCCAGTTTGTAACATCTGCGATGCGGCTTCCCTGGGGCTACATTGTGTGCAAATTTGAAGCGAATCGGAGAACCTAAAATTTTCACTTTTTCAGGTAGCCCCCCCTTAAGTATTTATACCAAGCTTAGACAGGGATAGAGGGCAAAGGGGGAATGGAAGGGATAGGAGATAGTTGTGTAAGATAACTGGTAAACTGAATATTATTCGTGATGAGCCCGAAGGTAATTTTGTCTATTAAAGTATTAGTGTTCGTTTAAGGGGAAAAACTTGTTAAAACAAACAGCAAAAATAGTACAACAAAACAATGAAATTAGTGCCCTAATTTGAATATCGATAGTGGTGAGGCGGTAGGTAACAGCATGAGTAGCCCACCTTAACGGTAAGAACTAGGAAGCCGGTGTAATTAAGGTCATCTAGGGCAGGCTTTTGATCGGTCCACATTTAATAAACTCCCCAACATACAAACCTGCTTCTGGTTCTGATCATCTAAAAAGTGCGTTTTCTTAGTGCCCATTCCATTACTAGATTAAACGGGATCTACTTTTTTGCGCGGCCGCCTCAGCGGCCGTGCATACTAATTTCAGTTAATGCACTGAAACTGAAAATGCTGTAAATCATGCTCAGTTTCAGTGCATCACTGAAGCCTGCTGGAATGACCAGCTGTGACTTGTGAGCAACTCGCAGCGCGTACGTTGTGTGTGTATGTGTGTGTAGGCATGTCTCTCCATAAGAAACGACAATGGCAGATTGAAAATCGATGATCTGCAATATTGATTCTTTTGAACCACTTTCAAGGCAGTTCTTCCCGAGATGGTCGTAACAAAACATTTAGTTACGATTTTAATCGAATGATCCAGCGGAGCAGGTGGCCTAAAGGTTAAGGCGTATGACTGCAAAACACAGGATAGGTGGTTCGATTCCAATTAGCTCTAAAATTTTTGCATTTTTTTCTGACTTCGGAAGTAGAATAATGTTCTGAATTTGTGTTTTTTTGCATGAAATAAAAGTCAAATGTTATAGCATTCTAAATCACCGGTCAATTTTTGTTCCTTCTAGAGAAGGAACTATTGTTTTGAAATTAACTGCTCATAGCGTTTAACGCTACTCAGCAGGCTGCATAGCCAGTATGTTTTACGTGTATTTTCAGCTTGGGAGCTGTCTGCTGATTTTTGTCTGCGTATATGCAGAAAAATCAATAATCGATGTACACTGCTGTAACAATGTACTTTTTCAAAATCGGCACCGGGATGTTTCACCAGCAGTATATAAGAGCCATTAGAAAACAGTGTTTATCGCTTCTTGTTCTTAGAGCTGATTTGCTCAGCTCAGATCAAAGTGTCACTTTTGAGCCAAATGGCTCGTGCAGCGGGATGCTTAACATCCAGCAGCACTTTTTTGTACGTACTACATGTACTCTTGGTACTACGTATTTAGATTAAGTTAGAATAAGCTAGTTATAAAGTAGAGTAAGATACGAAGTAGGTATAGCAGCTTACGGTAAGTATGGAATAGAGAACTAATTCATTTAAACCTGAAAGGTAGACACCGGGGAAGGAACCTTGCCCCTTTTTGGGCCTACTTGTTTTAGAAGACTTCAATTTCTAATGACATAATGCTCAATAACACTTTTTTGTACGTATTGAGTTGTCATTTTGCTAAAATTCTGTGATTTAAAAGTTCGTATTTTTTATTTTTCAGACGAGATACACACGTTAATCACGTGATTGTCTAGACGATGTCTGTATTCCTAATTTTTTTCTCCATAGTCATGACTAAACAACGATAGGCATCGAAGTAGCGTAGTCGAGTGGTCAAAAGCGCTACTCCAGAAGCTGTTGCTATCCTACTTCGAAGGTTCGACCCCCCTATGCTTTTTTGCAAAAATTTAGTAGCTTTTGTCAGCAAAAACTGTTTTGACAATTTTGTTTTGTTTCTTAGTCAAATATGCGACTGCGTGCTGTAATCACGTCACGAGCAGTTCCAGCAACTATTGCTTGATGTTTTGAGAAAATTGTTGAATTTATAGTGTGATTTCAACACAAAAGCTCTCAATGTAAAAATCAAATGTACACAGGTATTAGTGCATTCTATGCATGGAAATACACACAAGTAAAAGCGAAGCTGAAATCTTATGGGTAAAATAAGCAGAATTTTCACTCAGCGAAGGAACCTTGCCCCCTTTTGGGGCCTGCTTGT
>JASANF010004094.1:0-17547 GCA_030248245.1 Trissonchulus sp. WLG1_4 | reverse complement strand
CCTCGATGGGCGCCCCTCCGTCTGAGGCCGGCTTCTCCCACTTGATGTCGATCCTGTCCTTGTCCCCGTCCACCCACCTCCGGCTTCCCGGGCGCGTAGACCACTTTGTTGCAGATGAACAAAACCTAATCAACAATAAAACCCTTAGCCCACTGTGACGTAATTGTTGTAGTGTTTTCTGTATGTCCCAGTCTGGAAAATATAATTCACGGGATTTGATGGCATTAGAGTCCGTGAAGTGCCTTTGACACTAAACTTCAAAAATACAAATTTTTAAAAACTTAAAGTTTGCAAAGAAACTTAACGTTAAAAAAATCAAATTTTGACTTTTTGCATTCTATTTAACTATAGCGGTCCGAAACCAAGGAATTTGTGTCTAAAAGACTCCATGTAACTCAATTCATAAGGTCAAAAAATACGTAATTTAACAAGTTTTAATTTTTCGAAAAAAGGGAAAAATTATTTTTTTGTAAATGCCGATTCTTTTCTTATCCTGAGATGCAGGAAGTCTTCTGGAAACGAATTTTCAAGTATCGGATCACTAAAATTTGAAATTAAATTTTTTTAAATTTAATTTCTTAAAGTCCTAACTTCCTGAAGTCAAGGGGAGTCTACTGGTACAAAAATTGTCAAAATCGGTTCAGTACATACAAAATTCCGGACTGGGGGAATAGAAACCAGAAAAGACCCCAAGACCGTTTTCTACAGTTCTGTACTGTATCTGTGTTCAAAAAAGTGATACAACTCGTTGAAATGAATAGAAAAAAATCTATGAACTTTACTGTTCAAGTCAGAGCTTGAGCAATTGAGTCAATTTACTTTAATTGCAGCTAAGTCCTACGTGCCAACTGCACTAATCTCCATTGCTGCAGCACACGTAACCAGATTCAATGCATTTAAGCCAGTCTAAACTATTCGTCAGCAATCTGAATGTACCGAATGGATCCTTGGCCACGATGGACTGGTCTCCCTCGAGCGGCTTGGACTCCCCCAGCATGTTGACGGCCTTGACGCGGAACTGGTACTCCTTGCCCGGAATCAGCTTGCCCACCTTCGCGTGCGTCCCAGGGAACTCGCCAACCTGGAACACAAAATGCATACTCTGAGTAAAAACAAACTAACGTCAGTCGCATCAAGAGTACAGAAAAGGATTACTAATCCTATTATGTACTCTTGCGTGCATAGATGTAGATGGTCTTATGAGCAACTGATTTGCAAGAGGTCACAAAATAGCTTATGTATATCTACTAGAAATGCGTTTTGCTGACAAGCTTAATATTAATATTTTTCCATTAACTAAGAAATTTAATATGTCATGTGTTGTTGTGAATGAGACATAGCGCCTATGAACTTGGGGGTGCTGTGGTGTAGTGGTTAGCATTCTAGTCGTCGACGCTAGCGGTTCCGGCTCAATTCCTGGCTCCTCCATTCTTTCTTTCTTTCGAAACTGGGTCCATAAATTGTTTTTTTCTGATCCCGCAAGTGAGTGAGTAGGCCCGGCCCACCTCCTGCCAAGTGCCCCTGGCGGTGTCCATCTTCTCGACGACGTAGTGCGAGATGGGCGACCCCCCGTCGTCCTCGGGCTCCTTCCAGTCCAGCGTGCAGCCCTCCTTGTGCACGTCGCTGATCTTGAGGGGACCCTGGGGCTCGCCGGGCACGTCTACAAAACACAACTCACACATAATACGTGCTAATGAAAGTACTCGTATAACTAAAGGCTGACCAGATTTTGATGAACCCTGCCGCAAAACAGGTGGCGTGATTTTTGAGACTACTCGCTGTACTTCTAATGTCTGCCTGAAGTTCGTTCTTTTCATAATCAAGTGTTTCGTTTAGTCTCAGGGTCCAGCACATATTGGTTAGACTAGATATGAATCGATTAGGAACCGTGTCAAAAATATTTATACGTTTAACCGTATATACGATTTTCAATTCGTATTTTGAAAACGTATATACGATTTTAAAATCGTATTGTCATTTTTTATTTTGTTTACATTGTTATCCGTAAAGTGTGCAGTGCAATATGCTACAAGTATTAAATTACTATGCTGAGCTTAATTTAAACCTGAAGAAATTCGTATAAACGATTTAAAAATCGTATATACGAATTCAATTTATACGATTGAAAACGTATTGAAATTTGGCGTATATGCGAAATATTTTTGACACGGTTCCTTATAGCATAAGCAGCATCATCGGTTTATAAAGCCTGCTGCCTTATATGAAATGAATGCCGTTCGCCTGACGGAAAGAAATGAATATAGCACGCAGTGTTGCAGTGTATGTGTTATCATTCTAAATACAGAAATTTGCTCGTGCGGCCGCTCATGCGCCATGACGTACGCCATACAATGCGCCCTCGTGTCAAATGGGCTTAGCTAATTAACAAAGTCCGTTTTGATTGAACTACTAGGAAAAGGCATGAAAAGAAATTAAATGAAATTGTTAACTGATAATAAATAAATTGCGTGGTATCTCATACAGAGACTTTATATGCCGTCTGTTACATCAAAATATAATGATTTCTAAGTAGAAGCCGAGGCGTACCCAGGACGGTGACATTGCAGGTTCCCTTGTCGACGCCCAGCTCGTTCTGCACGTAGATGGTGTATACGCCGGAGTCGGTGCGCTTGCTGAGGATGACCTTGAGGGTAGATCGATCGTCCTTGTTGTCGATGTCCACCCGGTCCTCGCTCTTCAGGGGCTTGTCCTCCGCCTTCCACGTCACCTCCGGCACCGGGGCGCCCTCAAACGGAACGTCGATCAGGATCGTCTCGCCCGCCTTCACGCGGATGTCCGTCAGCGCGCCAAGGTTCAGCTTCGGGGCCACTAGGAGCAAATAGATACAAGAACATTCCAGAGTATATATATAGGTACTAAGAGTACATACAAGAATAGCACATCCAGAGTACTTACAAGAATAGCACATCCAGAATTCCAGAGTACTTACAAGAATAGCACATCCAGAGTACATACAAGAGTGCCTCACTTGATCTCCCAGAGCACAAAACAGCACGCCAAATTTTTCGCAAATTAATAGCACTCTAATTAGCAAGATTAGCAACGACGTTGACATATACAATATTTTTTATTATTATTGATTTTTCAAAGACCTTGATATATTTCCCAGGGACATGTTCAACAGCTATACATATGTACTAGTGAATACTAGTGACTTGTAAAGACTAAAGAGAAACTAACTGCGTCTTGGCTTGGCGACCACAGGCCCGGTTTCGTTGGACGGTTTCCCAGGTCCTGCCTTGTTGACGGCGCGCACTCGGAACTGGTATGTCTCGCCCGCGATCAGGTCCGGCACTGTGCCCTTCGTCTCCGACCCAGGAACCTAAAACACAACCAGTGCATACAGCCAGCCCGTCTAACGTCAGAAAAATTACAAACACGGCAAAATCAGCATTAATACTAAGGATTCAGAAGCCCACGCACTCACCTAACTACACAACAAGTTAACGCAGATGCGCTGATAAACAATCTCAACCTCAACATTACCCGGACTACGGGGGTTTAATTAGGTACCAGCCTGTATGAGATAAGTAAAAACAGCAATAGCTATATTATTAAGTATGCCACACGAACAGTTTAACCGTATTCCTATTTGCAAGTTCACAATCCTGATCTTCTCAATACACAACAAACCATTAATCCCAGCTGATTCTGCCCGTCTGTATTTCAAAACATATGGTTCCGTTTTAACCAACACCAAACACATGTGCTTGTAGAGGACATACCTCAGCAGCGGGAGCCCAGTCCCCGAATCGATCCTTCTTCTCGATGATGTATTTCTCGATAGGCGCCCCTCCGTCGTTGTCCGGCGCCTTCCACTCCAAGTCCACGTGGTCCTTGTCCCAGTCCACCGGCGTGCAGTCCGTCGGCGCACCTGGCTCGTCTGAAACAAACACTACAACTAAGGTAAAAAAAGAAACAATGAACCATTAAAAATATATAGTGAAACGAAACGTTCATAGAAACAAACGAAGACACAAGAAAAGAAAGAAATAAAGAACGAAAGAAATGTAGACACAACAGAAAGAAAGAAAGTGAAGAAAGAAAGAAAGAAATGTTCAAAAAATCAAGTTTACAATTTTTTCGATAGATCTATGAATTATGAGTAGATATAATCCCATTTACACCGGAAAATAAGCAGAGCAGTTTTATTTGATGTAAAAGTTCACTGTGCAGACTTGCTATGTACCACTTTGGCTTACTGAACTGTAGAAAGCCAACACGGTGACTAGTCTTGACTATATAAAGTTGCTATGAAGCAATTAAGTTCGATACATACATTTTTGGTCAGACTATAGCTTATTTGAAATAAAAATGTCGAATTCCAACAAATAAACTCTGACCGTATGGGTTCTTAGCGATAATAGAGTGCGGAGCGGTGAGGGGTTGGGACTCCCCCTGGCGGTTGACGGCCTTCACGCGGAACTTGTACTCGTGACCTGGGCGCAGTTTGGTCACCTTGAAGTTCGTGTCCAAACTTTCCCCACACTAAAATAGACAAATCTTGAAATTATTTAACGCATCGCTATATTCAACACTGCTGTTGCAATCTCAAGACGGCTAGAAACCGGAGCGCTGAAAGACTAGCCTTCTTTATTTCTTGCTCAATTGTCCAACACTTGTCACTTCTGCTTTTGCTAGTTTTGATCCTTATCCAAAACCTATTATTTCCTTATCCCCTTACTATACGATTATAATTATAAAAATGACACACTGGCCATCACTTTGGGTCGAATAGTTTAGCGTTCTAAAACGGAAAAGTAGAACCTATGTAGTTCGCTACATATAGACAAGTTTGTTTGGACAAATTCATTTTCTTAAAGTCGGTGAACAAGAGCGTTACCACTGATAATACGATAATAAATATGATATAAATACAATACTTTAAATTTAAATATGATACTGTTATCAAAAGTATCACATTTATCTCAAAAGTATCAAAATGATACCAATTTTAATACTAATACCATTATCAAAACTATTAATACCCAAGTATCATATTTATATCAAAAGTATCAAACTGGTATCCAAACAACAGCCAAAAGATCATAATAGCCTCCAGTCCTACCGGAGCCCATCGCCCGTCGTCTTCCTGTTTCTCGACGACGTAGTGGGTAATCTCCGAGCCTCCGTCGTCCTCTGGCTTCTTCCAGGCCAACGTGGCCCCCTCTGCGTGCACGTCTTTCACGTCTAGCGGGCCGCGGGGGGCGCCGGGGACGTCTGAAAATAGTGGCCTGGTGCACAAACTAATACAGTACCTACCCAGCGGAATACCCCGTGAACCAATCAAATCTGAGCATCGTCACGTGGCTTGAGGGCTTCATTTTTCTAGATTTGTTGTACTTGTTTGTTGAAGCCTGAGCTTCAGCTAAGCCCTGAGCCAAAGGCCTAAACCAAAGCCTAGTCTGAGTCAATGAAAGTTTGAGGCAAGTGCTAAATATGGACAAAAGTCTAATACGGTAACAAATTATTGATAAACCCTGTCCTGAATTATGGTTGAGAAAATACAAATAAAATTTCGGATTTTTCACTTCCTTTGCGGGAACCGGTCTTACCCAGCACAATGACGTTGACTTCAGCTTCGTCAGTGCCAGAGGCGTTCTTAGCGACGATCTTGTAGACGCCCGAGTCTAGCCGACTGGCGTCCTTGGTCTTGAGCTTGGTGTTGTAGTCCTTGGAGTTGTCGATCTTGGTGCGGTCGGTGTTGATGAGGGGCTCGTTGTTGAGGAACCACTTGATCTCGGGCGGAGGCTCCCCGGTCACCTTCACGTCGAAGTCGATCACCCCGCCCGCCTTCACCTTGATTTCGCGAAGAGTGCTCCGGTCGATCTTGGGGGGCACTGAAATACACAGCACAGATTGTACATAGACTTATTCGATATAGTACTAGATATATAATGTGATATGTGCATGAAATAAATCGATCTAGTACGGATAGATAATCTGCATCGACTTTTCGATATTTTACGGATATATAATGTGTGGGAACTTAATCGATATATTACGGATAAATAATGTGTACATAGACTTAATCGATACATGTATTACGGATAGACTATCTGCCTGAACTAAATCGATATATCACGTATAAATGTGATGTACTTCAACTTAATCGATAAATTACGGATATATACTCTGCATGAACTTGCAAAATAAATATCATCATGTTATTATGCCACAATATACTGCATGTGCTTTAAATTTAGTTTCTTTTATTTCTAGCTGAGCATGGACTGCGTACCGTTCCTGGCCTTGGCGACCATGGTCATGCTGGGATCGCTGGGACTGCCGCCGGCCTTGTTCACGGCCACCACCCTAAACTGGTACTCCTGGCCCTCCTTCAGGCCCTTCACCGTCGCCTTCGTCGTGTCTGCGTCAACCTAGAACACACACACACACACACACATACAGTATATCAAGAGTACACTTCATCACACTATTGTCCGCGTCAATCTGAAACACGCACACACACACACACACACACACCCAGTATATCAAGAGTACACTTCCTCATGTGATGACACAAAATAGTACACTGAAAAAATTGATCAACTGACAAAATGCTACAACCTCAAATACGCTTAAGCACCGATATACTCTAGTGAACATTCAACATTGTGATTCTATTCGTACCCATCATGAGGCACCTATGGATACGATCAAGAGTATATAATAGGATATTAATTATTCTACTTATCGTACCATTGAGGCACCTATGGATAGCACCAAGAGTACATGAAGGTTGTTATTAAGAGTATCCTATTATGTACTCTTGCTAGGACTAGTCCACTGCTCACTTCGTCATCGTCCTCCCAGTCTCCGTATTTCCCCTTCTTCTGTATGATGTACTTCTCGATGGGCGCCCCTCCGTCGCTCTGGGGGGCGGTCCACTCGATCACCGCAAAGTCCTTGTCCCAGTCCACCACCTCGGGCGTGCCCGGCTTTTCAGGCTCGTCTGAAACATTACACCACATTACCACAAGGTTTCATCAATTACATCAGCTGTATGGATTGCACTGCATGTGAAAATAACTAAGAAGGGTCTATTCCCAGCACTGCATTAAAGGGTAAATTTTAATCGGAGTAAATGGTTTAAAAATTATACTAAACATGCTATTCCAAAACCTCCGGATTAAACGGACTTAAATTTTAGCGCGCTGCTTTTTAGTCAGACAAAACAGACTTAACGACGCATACTAATGTTAAGCGTGCATGCTAAATCCGTTTAGTCCAAGCTTAGGAACGGGTTCGGACTAAAATTAGGCCGCTACTTTATTTTAACTCGTTTAGTCCGATATTTCATTCCTAAATCCCGGACTAAAATAAGTCTGGTCGGTCTAATCCGGTAATCCGGTAAAGGAATGGGAAACAAGTGAAGAATGTTCTATAGGTGCGATCCCAAACTCATGACTGTGTACAAAAGTAAACTTTAGAGCTATGTATTATTGACGTTGCACCCAATTCGCTTGTGCACCCAAATTGTTATTTGCGATGTGTTAGGTAAGCTAACCGAAAGCATTCTTGGCGACGATGGGTTTGGTGGTGGTGAGGGGCTCGGAGTCTCCGTATCGGTTGACGGCCTTGACGCGGAACTTGTACTCGTGGTTCGGCTGCAGGTCCTCCACGTCCAGCTTGCAGTTTGGCGTCTCCGCAACCTAAAACACAACATAAAAACACACCTGGGCAACTCACATCAACATTGCACTGGCTAAATTAGTTCCATTCCCTTCAGAGAGGCTCGCAACAGAATTACAGTTACTATACTTTTACAGAATTACAATTAGTATTATACAACTACATTTAATATAATATGGCCTGTTCTAACGTGAAGATTACTGGAGGTAATCTGATCAAAAAAGTTAAAATGCATTAGGTATACGCATTCTGTGTCCAAACTGCAAGCTCTTCCACTGGTAAATTTTACACTGTAAGTTTTGAACTCTTTTGTGTTTGTAAAAGATTATGCTATCCATTTCAAATCAAGTAGTGGTCGTAAATGTTACACTGAATGAGCAATATTGATTGATTACAACTATATATTTGTTGGGACACATACAGGAGTCCATTTGCCAGTGGCCTGGTCCTCCTTCTCGACGACGTAGTGCGTGATCTCGGCCCCGCCATCGTCCGCGGGGGGCTTCCAGTCCAGCGTGCATCCCTCCTTGTGGATGTTCGACACCTCCAGCGGGCCTTGCGGGCTCTCCGGGCGGTCTAAACATCACACTCACGCTTTGCTTGCTAAAGTTTGACCAACAATAATTGCTGGACCCTGAGACAAACAGAAACGTGCGATTTCATTACGAAAACAACGAATTGCAAGCATCAAAGGTACAGCGAGTAAGCACAAAAATGACGCCACCTGTTTTGGCTCACGGTTCAGCATTTTCTGATCAGACTTTAGTCAAGGAATCTAAAGTCTGACAAAAAAAGTTGCGCCACTTGCTTATTTTAGTGGCATGACTTCTGCGACTACTTGCTGTACTCTTGATAGTAAAAATCCTCTTTTCTCTGTTGCCAGTCGCCGTCAAACAGTTGTCTTCTACGCTGCTGGGTGATAATTTGTCTGGTGGTAATTTTGCTGGTTATCTTTTCAAGACTCACCAAAATAATTAACGAAACTGCACGCGTACATAGACTGTAATGTCGCTCTAAGACTCAGACTGTTTTGATGCATTCCACTGCAAGAGTCCGAATACTATTAAAAGATGTCAATCTATCTATTAGTCTGGAAGAAGTCTCGGCAAAATGGGTAAGCCATATAAAGTGGATTAGGCCCATGTGTGTTTACAGTGTCCGGGTTAAGGCTTACCAAAGACGGTGACGTTGACTTCAGCGGTGTCCGTTCCGTTGACGTTGCTGGCCTTGATGACGTACTTGCCGGTGTCGCCACGGAAGGCACGCTTCACGATGAACTTAGTGTTGTAGTCCTGAAATAAAACCTTCTCAACTCAACTTTAATCTGAATAGTTTCCCTATTATTGCTATCATAACACAGCACTATGATGCTAGCATCTTCTGGCTCGTCAAACTGAAGGCAGTGAGTGTATCGACGTTTGACGTTTCCATCCCGGAACAATCCAAACAGGATGAGCAGCCAATCAGCTGCATCACCAATGGTCCATTTAGCCAATCAGCTGCATCACCAATGGTCCATTTAGCCAATCAGCTGCATCACCAATGGTCCATTTAGCCAATCAACTGCATCACCAATGGTCCATTTAGCCAATCAGCTGCATCACCAATGGTCCATTTAGCCAATCAGCTGCATCACCAATGGTCCATTTAGCCAATCAGCTGCATCACCAATGGTCCATTTAGCCAATCAGCTGCATCACCAATGGTCCATTTAGCCAATCAGCTGCATCACCAATGGTCGATTTAGCCAATCAACTGCATCACCAATGGTCCATTTAGCCAATCAGCTGCATCACCAATGGTCGATTTAGCCAATCAACTGCATCACCAATGGTCCATTTAGCCAATCAACTGCATCACCAATGGTCGATTTAGCCAATCAACTGCATCACCAATGGTCCATTTAGCCAATCAGCTGCATCACCAATGGTCGATTTAGCCAATCAACTGCATCACCAATGGTCCATTTAGCCAATCAACTGCATCACCAATGGTCCATTTAGCCAATCAGCTGCATCACCAATGGTCCATTTAGCCAATCAGCTGCATCACCAATGGTCCATTTAGCCAATCAGCTGCATCACCAATGGTCCATTTAGCCAATCAGCTGCATCACCAATGGTCCATTTAGCCAATCAGCTGCATCACCAATGGTCCATTTAGCCAATCAACTGCATCACCAATGGTCCATTTAGCCAATCAGCTGCATCACCAATGGTCGATTTAGCCAATCAACTGCATCACCAATGGTCCATTTAGCCAATCAACTGCATCACCAATGGTCCATTTAGCCAATCAGCTGCATCACCAATGGTCCATTTAGCCAATCAGCTGCATCACCAATGGTCCATTTAGCCAATCAGCTGCATCACCAATGGTCCATTTAGCCAATCAGCTGCATCACCAATGGTCCATTTAGCCAATCAGCTGCATCACCAATGGTCGATTTAGCCAATCAACTGCATCACCAATGGTCCATTTAGCCAATCAGCTGCATCACCAATGGTCGATTTAGCCAATCAACTGCATCACCAATGGTCCATTTAGCCAATCAACTGCATCACCAATGGTCATTTTAGCCTATCAACTGCATCACCAATGGTCCATTTAGCCAATCAGCTGCATCACCAATGGTCGATTTAGCCAATCAACTGCATCACCAATGGTCCATTTAGCCAATCAACTGCATCACCAATGGTCCATTTAGCCAATCAGCTGCATCACCAATGGTCCATTTAGCCAATCAGCTGCATCACCAATGGTCCATTTAGCCAATCAGCTGCATCACCAATGGTCCATTTAGCCAATCAGCTGCATCACCAATGGTCCATTTAGCCAATCAGCTGCATCACCAATGGTCCATTTAGCCAATCAACTGCATCACCAATGGTCCATTTAGCCAATCAGCTGCATCACCAATGGTCGATTTAGCCAATCAACTGCATCACCAATGGTCCATTTAGCCAATCAACTGCATCACCAATGGTCCATTTAGCCAATCAGCTGCATCACCAATGGTCGATTTAGCCAATCAACTGCATCACCAATGGTCCATTTAGCCAATCAACTGCATCACCAATGGTCCATTTAGCCAATCAGCTGCATCACCAATGGTCCATTTAGCCAATCAGCTGCATCACCAATGGTCCATTTAGCCAATCAGCTGCATCACCAATGGTCCATTTAGCCAATCAACTGCATCACCAATGGTCCATTTAGCCAATCAGCTGCATCACCAATGGTCCATTTAGCCAATCAGCTGCATCACCAATGGTCCATTTAGCCAATCAGCTGCATCACCAATGGTCCATTTAGCCAATCAACTGCATCACCAATGGTCCATTTAGCCAATCAACTGCATCACCAATGGTCCATTTAGCCAATCAACTGCATCACCAATGGTCCATTTAGCCAATCAGCTGCATCACCAATGGTCCATTTAGCCAATCAGCTGCATCACCAATGGTCCATTTAGCCAATCAGCTGCATCACCAATGGTCCATTTAGCCAATCAACTGCATCACCAATGGTCCATTTAGCCAATCAGCTGCATCACCAATGGTCCATTTAGCCAATCAGCTGCATCACCAATGGTCCATTTAGCCAATCAGCTGCATCACCAATGGTCCATTTAGCCAATCAGCTGCATCACCAATGGTCCATTTAGCCAATCAGCTGCATCACCAATGGTCCATTTAGCCAATCAGCTGCATCACCAATGGTCCATTTAGCCAATCAGCTGCATCACCAATGGTCCATTTAGCCAATCAACTGCATCACCAATGGTCCATTTAGCCAATCAACTGCATCACCAATGGTCCATTTAGCCAATCAGCTGCATCACCAATGGTCCATTTAGCCAATCAACTGCATCACCAATGGTCCATTTAGCCAATCAGCTGCATCACCAATGGTCCATTTAGCCAATCAGCTGCATCACCAATGGTCCATTTAGCCAATCAACTGCATCACCAATGGTCCATTTAGCCAATCAGCTGCATCACCAATGGTCCATTTAGCCAATCAGCTGCATCACCAATGGTCCATTTAGCCAATCAGCTGCATCACCAATGGTCCATTTAGCCAATCAGCTGCATCACCAATGGTCCATTTAGCCAATCAACTGCATCACCAATGGTCCATTTAGCCAATCAGCTGCATCACCAATGGTCCATTTAGCCAATCAGCTGCATCACCAATGGTCCATTTAGCCAATCAACTACGACTATCGAGAAAAGAAGAGGTCACTTCCTACATACTAAATAATAAAAATATATGTAGGGTATAAGGTTTGGCCATCAACTCATAGGAAACATTGCATGAGTGTTGATGATAGTATTTCTCCCATCTCCCGCTCTGTCTTGCCTTGTTCTCGATCTTCATGCGATCGGTGGAGTCGATGGGTTTGTCCTTGAAGGTCCACTGGATATCAGGCGGGGGCTCGCCACTGACGGGAATGTCCAGACTGAAGGCCTGGCCCGCGCGCACCTTGATATCCTGGATCGCGTTGCGGTCGATCTTGGGGGCCACTACAATACAAAAACATACCGTGTGATCATTCTAAACCGGCTCCACAGAACACATGGTTCTATTATTTTCTTGTATCTTCAGTAGATTTTGTGCATATCGTACAAACAAACAAAACAATATTATCTGAAGTGCATGCGTACTTCCGTACGCATGCACGCGTGAAAGTTGTACAACATGACTTATATCTGAGCCAACTAAACGTATGCTATGTTCATTCACTATAGTAATAGCTGGTAACACATTGGTCAGTTTTATGCCAGAGATACGAGCACAGATGCAACCATCGATGCACATATGTATGGGGGTCTGGAGGGTATCCACCTCCCCCCGCCGGGGTCAGGCAGCCCCCCATCCCCTCGACGATTGCTCCCGTGCATCTCTGAATGCAACTGTTAGTGTCAACAGCCAGTCAAAAAGTGTCTCACGATTCCTGGGCTTAGCGACGACGCTGTCGGACTGTTCGCTGGGCTCGCCCGGGCCGGCCTTGTTCTTTGCCCGGACGCGGAAGGAGTACTCGTGTCCCTCGGTCAGGCCCTTGATGCTGGCCGTCAACTGGTCCGCGGGCACCTCCAGGGCCTTCGTGAACATCGGCGAGTCCTTGTCCTTCACCTCGATGATGTAGCCCTCGATCGGAGCACCGCCGTCCTACAAGAGCACAGCACTGTCAACTGTGTCCATGGCAAGAGTACATAATTGGGAAGAGTATGACACGAGTCTAACAAGAGTAGGAACAATGTCATTGCACTTACTTTACTCCCCAAATTTAGGAGCATAAAATGGGCTGAACGAAGACAAATTAGTCAACTGCTTAATTTTCTCAAATTAGAAACTATCAGAAAGTTAAATAGTTTCAATAAGCTTGCTCATGGTATTACGTGCATTGCTGCGTCCATTTAGCGGGGCAAATCAGCAAGCCAAATAGCAAACCCACTGAAGCTACTGTCTCCAAAGATGTGTTCCTCTTCACCAGAACAACATGTAGGGACTACACTTAGTTAAAGAGGGACGACTACACAGGAATGAAGTCACAGCTAGAGAATGATTCAAGCCAAAGCCATAATTACATTGGTGGGCGGCGTCCACTTGATGTCCACCCTGTCCGAGTCCCAGTCCGTCACGTCCGGCTTCCCAGGCTTCCCAGGCTCGTCTGAAATTCACACATTCATTCTCAACAACAGTTCTCTGTTTCACGGAAATTCTAGAATATTTTTAGAATGAACTTAAAGATGAAACGGGTCTGTCGGACCAGGGGTTTCTTTGGGTCCACGACAGGGTCCAGACTCAAGATCTCTTAACTGGACCCAAAGAAAATTAACCTTACCCCACGTGGACCCATTGTCGATTTTGAAAAAACCCTGTGTCGGACCAATAAAGTTTCCATACCGAATGGATTCTTGGCGGTGATGGACGACAGGGTTTCCAGGGGTTCGGATTCGCCCTCAGAATTCACAGCGCACACGCGAAATTTGTATTCCTTTCCTTGTTGCAGATTATCGGCCTAAAATATTAAAACACATTACGTATGAGTTACGTACCGTTGAAAACCTAAGGTTAATGTAACATGTAACATCTTCTCTCCATGACGTAGTGGTCGATGGGCACTCCCCCTCCCCCTCAAACCCCCCACTTCATTTGCATACCGTGAAACTAGTCTCCGCGCCATCAGTGCGCCCACATGGGACCCATCTGCCTGTGGACATGTCCATCTTCTCCATGACGTAGTGGTCGATGGGCACCCCGCCGTCGTCCTTGGGGGGCTTCCACTCCAGCGTCATGTGATCTCCATAGACGTCCTTGGCTTCCAGTGGACCTTCCGGGGCACTAGGCTTGTCTGAAATCACAAAACTAATCGTCATCCAGATGAGTCCACTTCGTCATGCAATCCACATCCCCCCTCGCCCCCGCTCCCCTGAGGTCAGTGACCCCCTCCCCTCAGTCCACAACATGACATGCGTCGCACCGATGACAGTGACGGTGATCTGGTGTTCGTCGACCCCGTTCACGTTCTCCGCCTTCAGCTTGTACACCCCGCTGTCCCCTCGCTCGCAGTTCCGCACCTGGATCTTCGTGCGGTAGTCCTCGTGCTCCAGTTTCACGCTGCAAACACAAAAAGTACATAGCTTCGCTGATGTGCGATGGCTATTGTCTGCTACCATAAGAACATAATAGGGAAGAGTATGACGGTATGGAGTGTGTTGTGTGGGCTTGGGTGTTGTCGGGGGCGTGGGGGGGGGACCGAAGAGTATGGGATGAGGGGGGCCTACGTCGTCCCAAAGCCAAAAAAATGCCCTAAGCCTAAATCTGCCGAAACCTACGCACCTGCTCCGGCCGAAATAGCCCGTTTACGTCTTGAGATATGGGGGTTCTTGGCGCCAAAACCAGCGAAAAACACGCAACCGACGTGCTAAAATTCGCCCCAAAACTGGCCCCTTCAGCCAGACCAACAGCATTTCAAAATCGGTGGGGGGGTTTTTGGTGGTGTTGGTTGGTGGGTTCGTTGGTCGCTGCGGCCGAAGATGCCGGGGGTTTGATTTCAGGGGGGTACCCCCCTTCAGCAGCCCCCACAAAACTGGGAGTTTATTAGCCACCTAACACGACCAGCTCACCACAGAGTTCATGGCTCATGCTGGCCGTCTGCTGAAACGAGCGGGTTAGCCCCCCCCCCCTGAAATCAAGACAATGCTCTGATTTGAGGGGCCCACCTAAAATTAAGACATGTTTCGATTTGAGGGGAGGTGTCCCTTTCCTGAAATCAAGGCGTAAAAGGGCTATTTCGGCCGGAGCATCGTTCTGGCCGATTAACTAGAATAGGGAAGAGTGTCATACTTCTCTATTGGGTAGTCTTGCTGCTCCTTATGAATGACCATGTTTCGAAGCTGTTTAGGCCAGGTCAGCAGATTTGGAGAGCAAACTGGTGCCATTTTTTGGTTTTAAAAATTGCGCAAACGTGTGCAATCACCAATGCTTTATTTAGTTAGACAAATTTGACAAAATGTTTACAGAAGGGAAGGGGCAACTGAAAGTGGGAGGCCCGCGCCCCACACAAAATGCCATAACTTACGACCTGTCCTTAGGCTTACAGAATTAACCACGTAAGTACAATATCAGCACAAAAATGCATCGATTATTTACGGTCAATGTGACGGTCTTTACAAACGCTAAGAGCACCCGAAGCATACAGCTCTAATGTACAATTTTTGGGTCAATATATCAAAATTATGTTGAAGTCGTATTATTCATACATACACTAGGTTCGTCACTGCAAGTAGCACTACTGGCTAACAGGTAACATCACTCTTTCTAGACATCAAGAGTACAGGTTTGGTGCCTACTTCTTTCCCTTCTTGAGCTTCTGTCCCTCGTGGAACCAGGTGGTGGTGGGCGGTGGCTCCCCCTGCACGGGCACGTCTAGCGCGAACATCTGGCCCGCCTTGATCGTGATGTTCTTCATGGCACTGCGGTCGATCTTTGGCGCCACTGAAAACATTAGTGTTGTAAATGAGACTTGGGGGCTGTGGTGTAGTGGTTAGCATTCTTGTCGTCGACGCGAGCAGCCACGGTTCGATTCCCGGCGCCTTCATTTATTTCTTTTTTCTTTCTTTCAAAGTTGGGGTCTCATTTTCTTTCACATTAACAAGTGCACTTAGCCAACAGGCTTTTGAACTATGTATCGCTTTGAAAAGTCCGACTGTTTGGTTTTGTAGTTTTTTGGCACTGCCTAAGGACAAAAAACATAAAGACAATGATGAGTACAAGCATGACCGGGCTTTAGGCTTACAGTTTCTTGGCTTAGCGATGACGCTGGCGCTGGGGTCGCTGGGTTCGCTGTTGCCGCCCTTGTTCACCGCAACGATCCTGAAACAAGTCAACAAAATAGAAAAACAAACTAAAGAAGAACAACAAAAATCGATCAAAAATGGTACTGCACAAATTCTATAGGTACTTAAAACTATTACAAAAAGTAATGAAGCTATATACAATGTAAATACAAAAAACTGCTGCATACAGAAAAAATGCAACAAAATCTAATACAAAAAAACTACTATATGTATGTACTAGGCTACAAAAATACATATGTTGTGTGCACCTGAATTCATATTCTTCCCCCTCGGTGAGATCTGGAACCGTGACTTTGGTCTTGTGACCTTCGACCTCTGTCGCCGGCTCCCATCTAAACAAGGTTAAAAATAAAATACATATATGTAGGTATACTAATAAACTTTACTCTTTTCATAGTTTACTTGCTCGGTACATACACAGCAGTTATAAGCAATGTACATACATAAGTATGTAAATGTGATTAGAGTGTGTAACTTACGCATGCTTTATAACCTGATTTTATGATCAATTAAAAAACAGGTTAACTAAACTAAACAGGGTAATAATAAAGCACGATACCACGTGACCATGTTTATTGTGCCCAAATGATTCAAATTAAATGTTATATACACCCGTATACAGCTATGCAGCTGTTTTGGTGTGGTTAATATAGTAGTAGGAATAATGTTCACTAGTACACACACTGTTTGTCTCAAGCCAGAAGAACTGTGTACTTTTTCAGTACTACAATAAATATCTTAAGAGTGACCCAATTGGGAACAGTTCAAGCCTAAAAGCTTTATCTCCAGGTACACGGGCCACGCCCACGCACGACCTACGCACAGCTGACACGGTCCATATCACGCCATACACGTCACTTACTCCATGATGAAAAGTCACGCAGGTTTAGTGCAATTTATCAGGTACTATTTGTTGCCGCTAGTTGCATATGTCAAGCCTTGCCAACACACATGGAATATTAAGCTGACTTTAGACTTACTCACTCACATTACCATATGTTCCACTCAGTTCTGTGCCGGTGGCCTTTTTATAGAGTAGCCAGGACAGTTTTAGATTATTTGTTGAGGGAGTGCATATATGTATATGTAGATATGATTTAGAAAGAAAAGAGCGAGATACAAAAATTTGCATAAGCGCAGGCAAATCCTAAATTCCTATTTATTGTACCATACATAATTAAATAGCACAGGCAAATCCTAAATTTATTCATTCTGCTGTCCGGCAAAAACCATTTTTTTGTCAAAACCAAGATTTTGTCCTAAAGTTTGACAGCGCTATCTGATCTGAGTTTTCACTGTTTTTCAACCAGTTAAATTGAGGATATTCTTAAATTTCATGATGAATTTTCTAATTTTCTGGCTTCTGTTTGGTTTGCCACTTCTAACTCTTTATTTTTCCTTCTGAATTCCCTTTTCAAGTATTGGACTATTTGATAAATTTTTCTTTTTAATTAATTGCAAAAAGGAGAGCCTTTTACACAACACTGCTTTTCTTCAATTAAGCTTGACAGGCTAAACTTAA
>JASANF010004092.1:0-14477 GCA_030248245.1 Trissonchulus sp. WLG1_4 | reverse complement strand
CAGCAACTTTTTCGAACCTATCTTTCTGAACAAACTTTGTTTGTGGCCCTCCTCAGTTGCTTCGCTTCAAATAAATGCTGAAAATATATAGCTACTCTTTTTATCTGGTTGCTTATCAGTTTATGACAAATGAAATCTGGCACAAATTGAAAAAAAACTACACACAGTCATCCCGTAACATCGACAATAACAAAATTCAGTTCCATAACAGTTAGGGTCACAGAACAACAAAGCAGTAAACTGTTACTTTACATGTCTATCAATTTTTTGATTTTTTCGTCTAAAACAAAGAAACAAATAGTAAGTATACTTCGCTCAGTCAAAACGCGAACTTAAACGAAGCATGCGATATCTCACAATTCAGCGGTCTCCATCTCTCCTATAGACCATGACCAAATAAAGCATATTAATTATTTTTTCATCAGACGAAAGCTTAGAAGTTGAATCGTAGTTAGAAACAAAAGAGCTTATTAATTCACCAGATGTAGTCCATTTACTAGTCTGACCACTAAAGCCCGGTTCATACTTGTCCTTAAGATAGGGACAGGCACAAGTACAATTTTCGGTCAGCTGATGTGAAGCATCAACAAAATTGTCTCGCATAATTTTGGGTATTGAAACTGAAAATGGACCAACTTTCTTTGGTTAAAAAATGGGCTAAATTGGCCACGTATTTTTCTTAGGGCCTTTTCATAAAAAGATTAAAAATATTAAAATTAATCAGCGATATTAAAAAATATTAAAAGTGTTTAATCACGTTTTCATAAAATCAAGATTAAAAATTCACGCTGCAATCAAACTATAAATTTTTAACATTTTTAATCTTCATAGCTGCAACTGAATTTTAATGTCGTTTTCATAAAAAGATTTATTTTAATCTTCGATTTTTAATCTTTTTTATGGCGGCCCAAAACTTAAGGACAAAACGACAGGGACAAGCATAAGGACAAGTATGAACGTCCTTGGCATACTCCCACACCCAAATATGTCTGAATCAGACCAGCTGAGTATGAATGTCACCAAGAGTACATAATAGCGTCTCACTCTATATAGAAGAAGAGTGAGACACTCTCCAGCCTGCCTGTGTTATAGCAAAGGCAGATGCGCTGTTAGTTTTCAGGCTACATGTTGACATTCTATGCAACATGTGACTGGCCAATCAGAAGCGAGCTTCTATTCTCTGATTTGCAGACGCCTGTGCACGTGCTCCAATCATAAAACGGGATAGGGATAAAGGTTAATAACTCATTATTTATACATAGCTGCGTGTAAAAACATTAAAAAAGGTTTGCAAATACGTTTGGGGATATTTTGGCAAACTTTCAGCGAAATTGATTGAGAAACTTTGAAGAAATTCCTAAAAGTTAATAATATTCTCAATCAATATCCCTAGAGGTATTTGCAAACCTTTTTTAATGTTTTTGCAAGCAGACTATGAATAAATAATGAGTTATTAAGCTTTTATCCTTATCTTAATGCTTATCAACGCATCAGCGATTATATACTAAAGTGTGTTACGCAGGGAATCTACGCGCTGATTGGTCAGCCACATGTTGCATAGAATGTCAACATGTACCCTGAAAACGACCAGCGCATCTGCCTGTGCTAGAACACAGGCAGGCTGGAGAGTGTCTCACTCTTCTTCTATATAGAGTGAGAAGCTATTATGTACTCTTGATGTCACAAATCACAACCAGTCTACATGTCTGAATAAGAGCAGTCTGAATGTCTGAATCAGACCTGTCTGAATAAGACCAGTCTGAATGTCTGAATAAGAGCAGTCTGAATGTCTGAATAAGAGCAGTCTGAATGTCTGAATAAGAGCAGTCTGAATGTCTGAATCAGACCTGTCTGAATAAGACCAGTCTGAATGTCTGAATAAGAGCAGCCTGAATGTCTGAATCAGACCAGTCTGAATGTCTGAATAAGAGAAGTCTGAATGTCTGAATCGGACCAGTCTGAATGTCTGAATAAGAGCACTCTGAATATCTGAATCAGACCTGTCTGAATAAGACCAGTCTGAATGTCTGAATAAGAGCAGTCTGAATGTCTGAATCATACCTGACTGAATGTCTGAATAAGACTAGTCTGAATGTCTGAATAAGATCAGTCTGAATCAGACCTGTCTGAATAAGACCAGTCTGAATGTCTGAATAAGAGAAGCCTGAATGTCTGAATCGGACCAGTCTGAATGTCTGAATAAGAGCAGTCTGAATGTCTGAATCAGACCCGTCTGAATAAGACCAGTCTGAATGTCTGAATAAGAGAAGTCTGAATGTCTGAATCGGACCAGTCTGAATGTCTGAATAAGAGCAGTCTGAATGTCTGAATCAGACCCGTCTGAATAAGACCAGTCTGAATGTCTGAATAAGAGCAGTCTGAATGTCTGAATCATACCTGACTGAATGTCTGAATAAGAGCAGTCTGAATGTCTGAATAAGACCAGTCTGAATGTCTGAATAAGAGCAGTCTGAATGTCTGAATAAGACCAGTCTGAATGTCTGAATAAGACCTGTCTGAATGTCTGAATAAGACCTGTTTGAATGTCTGAATAAGACCAGTCTGAATGTCTGAATAAAAGCAGTCTGAATGTCTGAATCAGACCTGTCTGAATAAGACCAGTCTGAATGTCTGAATAAGACCAATCTGAATGTCTGAATAAGAGCAATCTGAATGTCTGAATCAGACCAGTCTGAATGTCTGAATCAGACCAGTCTGAATGTGCGAATCAGACCAGTCTGAATGTCAGAATCAGACCAGTCTGAATGTCTGAATCAGACTAGTTCAGCTAACATCACCAACCCACCTAGCGTTCCCTCTGGCAGCACGCGATCAAGGGCGGACAGGGTTTGCTGGGTGAAGTGGAGGGATCGCCGGGAGACGGAGGCAGGGGGGGCGCCGACACTCGACTGACTGTCCTGACTAGCAATTGAATCACGCTTCTGACCGCCCGCCAGACCGGCCACATCTCGAGTGCTGCTGCTCGCACTGGAGCCCGCCAGGGGCACGCCGGGCAGCTCCAGACGACCGCCCGAGCTGGCCGACGCAGGCGGGCCGGACGGATGATTTTCGTCCACCAGCACCAAACCCGCTTCCTGAAATCCAGAAAAAAAAACAGTGGAGAAGTTCTTTTTTATCATTCAAAATAAGTTTTTTCCAAACTGTCTGAATGTCCGAATCAGACTAGTCTGAATGTCTGAAACGGACCAGTCAGAACGTCTGAATCTGACCGGTCAGAATCTTCTTCATTACTAATAGAAAAAATACTAAATATAGCAAGTTCGCCTAAATTACCTCAATCAGATTATCCCGTCGTTCAAGTTCGTATTTGAGCACTTTCTGGTCATCTTCTAATGAGGCTATCGTTCGCTTCAATAGTTTCACTTCCTGAAAATATCGACAATTTCAAAAAAAGCGTCTTTGCGGCTTTGCAGCTAAATTGTGACTAGATTCGCAAAAAACAGTCCTCTACGACGGGTAGGGCCTATTTTCCGGGGTTTAGGAATGACATATCGTACTAAACTAGAAGTCAGCCAGTTTTCTAAACGTTAAACGTCTCACTGCTTAAAGTTCTCAAACTACCACTGGACTTAAAAAGGTCAGTCCAGCACTGTAACAGCTAACTCCGTATAATCCAGAGGTTTTGCAATGAGCATACAGTAAATATACAATAGGTTTAGCATGAAAAAAGGCCAAGTAGCCAGAGTGAAGTGAAATCCTCACACTAGTGAAATCTCTATTCTGTCTTTGGCACTGCATGAGGGTTTCCTCGGTTTCCTCCAGGCCGTCTTTTAACAGGTCCACTTCGTAGAGCAGGGCGGATTTCTCATTGTCCAATTGTGAGTAGAGGAACATGGCTTTCTCGAATTTCTCCTTTAATCGTTCCATTTGATCCTAAAACAAAAAATATAGTACACAACATATTACTATATTATACTAAAATTGACAATATTGAAGTAAGGCTGAAGATTAGCTTTCATTCAGCTGTGTTTACACACAAGTATGTTTTACTAAAAATCTTATCTCCGGTGAAAAAATAAACCACGTCGGTAAAAAAATAAACCAAAACTCAGCCTCGAAATTAAAACCTGCATTATGAATTAATTAATGCTAAGAGTACCTACATGCGTCGCAATTAATATGTAATCTACCAACATAAAAAATATATACGGTTTTTAATACTGACTGTTCAGCCCACGGCACCCACACATACACTTGGGGTCCTCCCATGCGAAAGGGTTGGTCTAAAACTTTTTATATGTATAAGGGGACTGCAAAAATCCTTGGGGACTGCAAAAATCCTTCCACAATAATTTAAGCTTTCACGTTTTTCACTGCTAATAAACCATGAATTATATACTAATAAAGTTTGCTACTCTTGCTTCAAGAGTAGCAAATTTAGCTTTAACATTTCGGGCTATATAATTGCACTTATTGTTAATGGTCACTAAAAAACAGCCCTTCAAAAAAAGAAACAAACATACGCCTCTTCTATATAGTACCAAGAGTACATAATAGGATTATTATTCTATTATGTACTCTTGATAGTACTTAGCAAATTTATAGCCAACATAATGGCTTCGCCACATACAGAAGTATGACTGAAAAAAGCTGCACAACTCAGTTTCATTACAAGCAAAAACCTACAGAAAACTTCAGCCTAAGAAAGTAATAAATTTAATGAAGCCCCGAAGCTCGAAGGTTTACTCACTTAAATTTTAAATTCATCATTAAGCAGGGCATAATATAAAGCTAGAGCTCATCAAAAAGTGCGTACAGCTCTCTTGTCTAGTAAAAATCTCGGACACAAAATATGCATCAGAAAAGTAATGTGGTCACCGAGTCGTTTTCAAGGCAGTTCTAGTTCTTGTCCTTTCTGAAAAAAGTTATAAAGTTATATCAGAATTTTTGTGATTTTTTCAATTAGATTTGTTCCGGTTGTTCTCCGCTACGAACCAACTTATTTCCGAGTTTTAAGAATAATAATAAACAACCCTGCACAAAACAGTAAATGAAAATTCAAAAATAATTGTTCCGCATACAAAATCAGCCACCAGAATTACATTAACAAATCCACCCCCCCCCCCCCCCAAAAAAAAAACTCCCAGCGACACGAAGCATCCAAACCCACTAATAGCTCTTTCTGAGAGTTTCTATCCCGATAGGCCGTGGTCCCAGTGGAGGGGGGCGGTGATCCCTCGTAGCTGCCAGCGTCCTCCCCATTTAGTTTCAAGTCATCCGAGCTCGTCTTCCTTAGCACACCCGAAGGACTGTGACTCAGGGAAGCCACACGCGGGTAGTATGGCTGAAATCATGAAAACACTTATAGAGTGTACTTCCCAAAGCTGGTTTTGCTGAACCATGGTTCTACGAACGTTTTCATATGATTTGCACATAACTTCATTACGAAATATTGCCTGAATCGCTACGAATTGAGCGGATTTTCACAAACTGTTGCTTTAGCTCAGTTTTGAAAGTTCAAACCTGCATATTTCCAAACTCCAAAGTTTCCAAAGATTGGAAATTTCAAGTTATATAAGTCTTTTTCTAATTATATACTAATACCCATATTTGACACAATAATTCGATTAATACAAAATTAAAAGAAGTTACAGTTTGTTTGCACAAAATTTACACAAAATTATGCGAAAAATACCGTATCTTAGGGCCTATTCCTTTACCGGATTAAACGGACTGGACTTATTTTAGTCCGAGGTTTTGGAATGGCAAGTCGGACTAAACGGACTAAACGGTTTAAAATAAGTCAGCGGCTTAATTTTAGTCCGAACCCATTCCTAAACTACCACCGGATTAAACTTGTTAGTCCGATCCCATTCCTAAACTACCACCGGATTAAACTCTCAGCTGGACTAAAATTAGTCCGATTAAAAAATTTCCGTTCCTAAACCGGATTTAAATAAGTCCCTTTAGTCCACTCGCTGCATTTTACATGGAGTTTTAGTCCGCGTTCTGTTACGCGGATTAAACGGACTTAACTTCCCGGTACCCCCCAATTATTCGCTTGCTACTTATGACTATCTTAACCGATTTGGACGATCTATATATCAAATTGTAGCTGAATAATTGGGCTATTTTATGGTGTATTTCAATTATCCGTTTTACAAACGTATTTCAAAAAATCTTCGTCAAAATTGCTTTTTTTGGTCAATTTTTAACAAATTCTTGTCAAAAATCTAAAATTTTTTAAACTAAGGGTTTCTAAAAAGCTTTTGGATATTATGTAATTTTAAACAACAATTTAAAAAAATTATTTAATTTGAATTACTTTACGTAAGTCGGATTCGAAATCCAACCAGGCGCGGTGAAGGCGAACGCCTTAACCACTCGGCTACGCCCGCCTAAACGGTAACGTGCTAAATAGACTTTATATATAATGGATATTAAAACACTAATATGTCATCATTTGCAGCTAGTTTTTTTGCATTATGTGCCGCTGCAAGTAAATTTTTTATATTGCGAAAACGCTGTATTCAAACAGCGAGTTATTGGTCAACTTCAACTGCTCAGCCAATCAGAGACAAAAGTTTGTAGGCGGAGACAAAACTGATTGGCTGGTGCGAAAAAACATGATAGTGCACCAGAAATCCAAATTCATCTGTGTCGGGATTCGGGAAGTTTAAGTTTAGGAATGACACCGGACTAAATTAAGTCCGACTAAATTTAGTCCGATTATAAATTTGGTCCATTCCAAAACTGCCGGATTAAACAGTTTAGCGCGAAAAATTAAGTCCAGCTTGATCGGACTAAACAGACTTAAAAATCAGCGCGATAGCTGTTAAGTCCGTTTAATCCGGAGGTTTTGGAATGGCTTTTTTCAGCATAATTTTTAAACCGTTTAGTCCGATTATAATTAACCCTTTAATCCGGTAAAGGAATAGGCCCTTAGCCTTACAAAAACAACATGCCTATGTAGTTTTACAATGACTTACAGACATTCCCTAAAACACACATGTAAACCAGGCTTTTAAAACCTAAATATGTACCTAAAAAACACAAAATATATTATATGTATGTGGGAATGGGTTTGAAAAAACCATATTAGAATTGAGAAAAAACTACTAAAAACGAACCTTCCGCAGCGAATCGCTCATCACCCCATAATGGCGGTCTGACTGAGCATCAGCCTGAAAATAAAAAAAGCACAATAAATCAAATCAATTGAAGAAAATAATAATTTATCAATGTAATTAAAAAATGCCTCAAAAAGTTTACACAACTATCATAAGCACAACATACACATATATACAGAATGAAACAAAAAACCGAAATTAATCTGACAGAAAAGTATTCCAATTCATTTTAATTTAAGACTAAGTTAAAACAAAGAACCTTTGTTTGTAAAGTACTTTTAAGCAATAATATTATCATAATACGCGTACACATTACTCACGTATTGGAAAAACCAATACCAGTAAAAAACTTAACCTCACCGTAAGTTCTTCGCATTTGAATTGAAATAAAGTAGTAGCACAATAATGCCAAATAATACTTAATCCAGCGATGACAAAATTAGAATGAAAATAACTCAACATCATCGCAAATTTAACGAAAACCAACTTGAGCCACTCCCAAACCCAAATCATATGCACTAACATTTATATATTATACAAAAAAAATGCACCGGCTAAAAAGGTCTAGAACTAAGTAGTTCAAAAAAGGAATCGTCAAAGTTAGCAGACACGCGACTAAACCCTAACACAGGACGACTAAACTATTTTCACAATCACACAGATGTGTGTGCGTGTTTCACACACGTGTGTGTGTGTGTGCGTGTGCAGCTTGTCATTGTAGTATAACTTTAGTTCAGTTGTATATAAAGTTTACGATCAAAACTTAACGAGATTGCTTATTGTGACTTATTGTGTCCACAAGACAGCGCGGTGTGTTTGCAGTTTTCGTGGAACATTAAATCAACTCACAACAAACAAATCTCATTTCGCACAAGACATTAAACTTTGACGACTGAAAACGCGTCAAACTTTTGACCTCAGGCTTTGGCTTCACTCACTCATATTTACTCTTTTGACAGTGCTATTCACAAACTAATAAATGACCACAGCCAAATATCAGAAGCTAATGTTATGAGTGAATGAATGAATGAATGAATTTACTCCAAAATAAACATGGCAAGATTACCATTAACAGCGAAAACAAAACCAAAAACGCAAAAATAACAGAGAAAGCAAACCAGCAAAAGAAAAATCATATTCGATAAGGAAAAAGAACAAATAGAAACATAATAGAAAAAAACAAATAGAAACATGAGCACTAAGCTGTGGTAGTTTTCACTTGTCAAAATGAATAAGCGACGTTAAAGGTGGCTCATGCCTGCTCCTATTATATACTCTCGACATATCCTATACTCTTTACGTATATGACTCAAAGCGACTCAACATGCATGGGCAACGCCTACACCCAGCCTACACTGGTGTAGGCTAGACCCACGCACCCACGCAAGGGTTAGTATGGGACCCACACAGGGTACGAGGGTGGGTGAAGCGCAATAACTGAGTAAGTGACCCACGCAGAGTAAGTTACCCACGATGATGCGAAGCGACTGACTGCAGTGGCTGATTCCGTAACTAAGACCCACGCTGCCGATGGGAACGTATTGACTAACCCCGTAACTAAGACGCACGCTTGAAGCGGGAATGTATTGACTGACTCCGTAACTAAGACCCACGCTGGAAGCGGGAGCGTATAATATATTGACTGACTCCGTTGTGACTTTTCACTTCGGAAAACATTTCTGATACGCTTCCAGTTGGCCAAATTCGGCCTACAATCTGGAAAAAGTTCTAATTTTTTTGGGGGCTGCCGTCCCCAAACCGCTGCAACCAGAGGCTCAGTGATCTAGCGCTTACAAAGCATTTTGTTATGTAAACCTTTCACAAAAAGGGGTAATAATCTTTGGTTCTGGCCTGGGGGCTGCGGCCCCCAGACCCCTGCTACAGTGTATTTATTTAATTTAAATGACCATAATTATACTTTCTATTACGTAATGTATATATAGTGGCGCGGAGAAAAAAACCCTAATGCGGGGAAAAACACTATCACTTTTTTCAGTTGTTCTATTAGCAGTGAGCATACATGTAACGGTCCCAAAATTTTGGGTACCCCCCCCCTTGGGTCGTCGGACCCCCCCCCCCCTTGGTTCCGTGGGACCCCCTACTCGATGCCCAATAACGCACTTTCAACTAGCTAGCTTTACTGATACAGCTTTTTTATTACTTAATAGTTATACATAGGCTTTTCCAATCCTGTTTTTCTGTTTATAGGTATAGCTTGTGCTTGTTACCTTGGCTTCAATAAGTTAGGTAGGCTTCATAGGCTTAGTCAGCATATGCCTGCATTTTTGTTTCGTTGCTATGCAAATGACACTCACAGTTTTTTTATTATATATCAGTAAACTTCCTTTATTATTCCGTTGCGCTTTGTCTCCATTCTGCCCTAATCCGTAGTCAGGTAGGCGACTGATCACCTCTTTGCTCGGACCTGTTTAAGCTCACCGCTTAACTTCACATGGCTAGGCTGCCAGCATTGAGTGATCAGTGAAAAATTTCTTTTTTTTACTTCAATTTGCAATGTGTGAACGGTTTTTCTGTGTTGGTTTTTCTGTGTCAAAATTTTGATTTTGTTTGTATTTGTATGAATGTTTTCCTCCCCACCACGTCGAAATTCTGCTTCAGCTCAGTCTGATTCTATTGCTTTGAGCAAACCACGTCGAAATTGTGCTACGTACAGGGACAAGGAAAATTCTCAGTTGTCCCATTCTCAAAGTGCTAATAACCTTGACGAAAATTCGTCGAAGGACGGAGATAATTGTCAAAATTTTGAAAATTTTTCGCAGCTAGGGACAGCGAAGTCACCTTCGCAAGTTGCTACCGGAAACGGTTCGTTGGGTCCAAATTTGACAGATTCAACAATGGCTCGTCGTGACTACCTAGTTTGTTTCAAAAACAATTTGAAGCCGTTTGAAGGCTCAGAGAGTAAGGTGAAATCACAGATTGGGTCAGAAATTTTGAATCAATTGCCCGGATAAATTCAGTTCCGGAGAATCTAGAATCTGTGGTACTCTCTGTTGTTGAATCTGGTCACGGCCTCAGTTTTCTCACATTTGACAGAAATTGGGCTACCCAACGAATACGAGGCGCTCAAAGCTCTCATTTTTCGCCTCTACGAACCTTTCCCGACTTGACTATCTGCACAATCCTGCTGTATAAGTGAGGGGTGGTATAATAGGTGTGACCATCCGTTCATGCGAACGGACAGCACACAAGTAACCACCCCCCCCCTCACTTATCAATGAGCAAGTAATGAGCAATTGTAACTGACGATAAATTGTGAACAGACCCATATGACTCGGTAATATGATATATATCTCGATAGCGCATACAATAATCTGATTTTGTATCACGATTTGTAAATACTAATGTCGTGTATTGGCTAAACTAAAGATGTTGATTTTTTTTTGTTTTTTGTTGTTTTGTTGTATTGGTATGGGTGTGATAAAGGTAAAATAATTTTTTATATGAGCGAATTTTTTTTTTTGTTTCAGAAGTATTTGAGAAAAATATATGTGGATGGATAATATTTAAGATATAGAAATTTTTTTTTTGGCAGATTTTCTTCGTTTCTTTGAATACACCGCAATAAAATGATGTCGAAATTATAATTTACAGGATTATGAGTGCCGGATTGTGCCTTTTAATTAGTAATTTGCGGTAATATTATTGTGTACGTAATATATATATTCATAGATAATTTTAAAAATTGATAATCAAAATTTGCTAATGCATATAACTGTGACGTATATTTTGTTTTATCCCTTTTGTTTTTTTTTTGTCGATGCATAATATTTCAGTTTTTAATAATAACACGGACGTAAGGAAAAACGGAACGGCGCTGCTGAGCCGATCCGCCTGCGCAGGCGGAACGCCCACGTAAAGCGCCACCGCTCCGTTTTCCCCCATGAGTAAATTTCGCATCATAGTAAGTCCTACGGCAAAATGTGGAATAATAATCTGATTTTGGAACAATTACGACGGGTTGAATAAGTGCGTAATGATTCGAGAAAATAACAAAAAGAGTTTAATTTTGCATTAACCCTATTTTGTCCTTATTTGGTATAATATTACTGTGTTTATTTGTGTTGTGTTGTACTTGTATTACTTGTAGTATTGTATATATACATGCATATAATTTTATATACCCGGTTTTATAACGTAAAATTATTGCTCAAATTATGTTTTAATGCATAATTGCACTGCCTCTTTTTCTGAATACGGGTGCAGAAGTGGTAACAGAAACAGGGAAGCGAGCCCAAGGGCATTTTTCTTAGCCCATCTTTTTGGCCGCCCTGTGTGCTATCACTTTTGCCTATGCGTATTATCACTGCCATAATAACGTACGGGTATAGGGACTGTAACAGAGACGAGTATGCGATCCGAGGGTATTTTTCTAACCCAATTTTTGGAAGCCTCGTATGTTGCAGCCTCTAGAATTATACATTCCTCAGTGCTTTAAATCTCAAATAGTGCTTTAATTCAAATTATGCTATAATGTTTTATATTTTAAAGTAGATACAAATTCACAAATTTAAAATTACATCAAATTCTAGAAACATATACGGATAATAGACGGAGATCATGAATTCACGGAACCAGAATTACTTAACCCAATTTAACCCAAAATTTGTATCTTACTTACAGTAATTATATAGTCTTTTAGTTTTACTAGTCTTTGTACTAACTTGTGATGTGTAGTTTTATACTAATGCGTGAGTTTAGACGTTGAATTGTTGTATGAATGTAGTTTTAATAGATGTATGTATGAGTTATGATGCATGTATGTTATAGATGAATGTATGTAATGTCATGTACGGTATCGTAACCCCAAAAATAAGACAAAGATATTTTGCCACTACGAAAATTACACCTTATCACTTTATCTCATAAGAGTAAGGAGGAGTATATATATTACAGAAAGTTATTACCATCTTTATATACCTATATTTAGCCCGGATAAACCATGTACGATTTTCGGGACTGGGATTTGTACGAGTCATTTATATGGCACTTTACACCAGGACCCATTTGGGACTATGACGGGCTACGAACAAGCGGTATTACCGCTATCCCCCTTCTATAATATCTGATACTAACTCCTCCTGGCTCTTAGGATTGATAACTATAGAGTGGCATTATTTCAGCCTACTTTACGATACCTGTACTATGTAGCTGTCCTTACCAATATATGTAACAGTGGCGTATATATATGAAATATATTTCCCAATTTTTCACTTCCCTCAAAATTAACTCCCTCGGGACTAAAATCTTGAAACAAATGTGGGGTCCAAATTTCGGGAGAGGGAGGGATGTCAAGAATGACAAAGTACACATAACTCAAGTTGCATCACCAAGTGCAACACACTCAATCTAATCTTAGTGTACTCTTCCGTGTGAGTCCCTCGGCATCTGTAGCTAATATTCCTCGATACGATCAGACCAGTTAGTCTGTATCCTTCTGTCGGGCGGGTAGGTTGTGTCCCTCGTGTTGTCCATATTGTCCCTACTGTATTTCTGCATCAATGCCCTGTCCTCGTGTATTTCTATATCAGTAAACTCCCTTTATTATTCCGTTGCGCTTTGTCTCCATTCTGCCCTAATCTGTAGTCAGGTAGGCGACTGATCACCTCTTTGCTCGGACCTGTTTAAGCTCACCGCTTAACTTCACAAATGAAGTTTACAAAATTTGCGAAAGTTTTTGGAACTAAAGTTAACGTAACCGTGTATCTTATTTTTTCTTCAGAGTCGATTCGTCTGACAGTAAAAAAGATAGATACGTAAACAAAAATGTACTATAATTAATAATACGTGTCCTTGATAAGGGTCGGAAAAAGCACAAAATTTTATCAGCTGCAATAAAAATGTACACATTAGTATTGGTAACTTTTTAGCACCACACACATTTGCACACCAACATTGGTCATTCAAAAATAAGATACAGTAATTCAAATTTACTAAACATACTTTAAAAATTAACAAAAAAAAATTGCAGATGCTGGGGCTCGAACCTAGTATATCTGAATTAGTAGTGAGGCGCTCTACCATCCAAACTACTTCTGCTGTGCATATTCTGTTCTTTATCTGTATTATAAATACAGTAGCTAACAGCCTAATGGGGAACAGTATGAATGAAAATTGCAGTTAATGATAATATTGCTAACAACAAATACCTTTATTTTCAGCACACCTATGTAAGTTTCAGTCAATACAAAAACAAGTTGTTGCAATTGCTTAAAAACAAAATAGTTTTGACTTGCTTTCTCGCAAAAATCGGTCACGTGTGAGCGTGCGAGTGTGTTATCAAAAAAGTTAAGTTAGAGAGCACTTGTTCTGTCTTCCATTTTCGGAACGCCTATCATTATGTGAGAGTTGAAGCGGAAATGTATTATTTATAGGCAAACGTGAATTTGATGAAGTTTACAAAGTTTGTGAAAATTTTTGGAACTAAAGTTAACGTAACCGTGTATCTTATTTTTTCTTCAGCGTCGCTTCGTCTGACAGTAAAATTTCTAAATACGTAAACAAAAATTTACTATAATTAACAATAAGTGTCTTTGATAGGGGTCGGAGGAAAGTACGAAATTTTATCAGCTGCGATAAAAAATGTACACATTGGTATTGACAACTTTTTTCAGCTACACATACAGTAATTCAAATTTAGTAAATATACTTTTAAACAAGCAGGCCCCAAAAGGGGGCAAAGTTCCTTCGCTGAGTGAAAATTCTGCTTATTTTACCCATAAGATTTCAGCTTCGCTTTTACTTGTGTGTATTTCCATGCATAGAATGCACTATTACCTGTGTACATTTGATTTTTACATTCAGAGCTTTTGTGTTGAAATCACACTATAAATTCAACAATTTTTTCAAAAAATCAAGCAATAGTTGCCGGAACTGCTCGTAACGTGATTACAGCACGCAGTCGCATATTTGACTAAGAAACAAAACAAAATTGTCAAAACAGTTTTTGCTGACAAAAGCTACTAAATTTTTGCAAAAAAGCATATGGGGGTCGAACCTTCGAAGTAGGATAGCAACAACTTCTGGAGTAGCGCTTTTGACCACTCGACTACGCTACTTCGATGCCTATCGTTGTTTGGTCATGACTATGGAGAAAAAATTATGAATACAGACATCGTCTAGACAATCACGTGATTAGCATGTGTATCTCGTCTGAAAAATAAAAAATACGAACTTTTAAATCACAGAATTTTAGCAAAATGACAACTCAATACGTACAAAAAAGTGTTATTGAGCATTATGTCATTAGAAATGGAAGTCTTCTAAAAAAAGAGCAGTCAGTTCCCACCCATACTGACTTTGCGTGTTAATTATATGCGCCTATCACCATGTGGCTGCCATAATAACACTGCGCAGAGTTGATTTCAA
>JASANF010004088.1:0-46414 GCA_030248245.1 Trissonchulus sp. WLG1_4 | reverse complement strand
TTCACTCATCTTGTTTATTGTGTGTTCAAGTTCTCGGATCAAAATGCGGATCAAAATTTTTGATCGTGACCCAACCCAACCGCGGCTCAGAACTCGTGGGGAACATGCAATCCAATCTGCGCTGTAAAAACCTACCCACTACCCTCTTTGACCCACCATTCCATAAATTAAAAGAAAAGGTGGGTATATCCTGCATGTATAAACCTATATATATACCTGTTAATTATTTTTAGTGTGACATGTGTACATAGTGTACATCTGTACATTATTGACATTGTTACTTTAAACGAACTTTGCACTATTACGCATTACTCTAATTTCTCTAAAATTGGAGTCCGACGTCGTAAATTTTTCAGGTTTTGGGAGTCGGAAAAAATTTAGTGACCCACACAGGTTGAAGTCGGTACCCAAGGGTCGACCCACGGCTCAATTTTCCGACCCAATTTTCGATACGACTCCATTTGCCCAAATTCAGTCTAAAAATAAAAAATGTCTAAATTGGATTTTTAGGGAGCCTGCTGATCCTATGCTGATGCAAATTTGGGTCTTAATGTCGCTTGCTTTCATACATGTAACGGGGTCAAATTTTTTGGGGGGAAGGGGGCCTTTCCGGCCAAACTTTGGAGACCCTCTCCCCTGATTGACCAAAAATACCACAAATAGTTCAAAATTCCGTAAAATTTACGCAAAATTGCCATTTTTACTAAATTTAGCCCAAATTTTCGGGACCCTCTATCCCTACCCCTCAATTTTGGGGGGTCCCTTCTACCCCCTCTCATACTTGCATGCAAGGGCGTAGCCAGGCGTGGAGTCGCAAGGGTCGCGACCCCTTCCTTTTGGTAGAACCTGAAGAAATTATCAGCAAGTGTCCACCCTTTGGTTTTTACGCCCGGCCGAAAAAATGTCTGACATATATGTCTCGAATTGACCAAATTGGCCAAAAAATCAAAAAATTCTCGAAATTTTTTCCTGGAGGCTGCTGCGCCCAGACTCATGCAACTCTGTGGCTTACTATTCCTTGTTATTATTTTTCTTCAAAGCCTATGATTGACTACAAGAGTACATATGCTGCATTTATTTGTGTAATACTTACAGTGTCTGATGTGACGCTCCCATCTTTTGTTTTAATTTGGCTGACTAAAAAAATTCTGATATATACGTCTCCAGTTGACCAAATTCGGCCTAAAAACTGAAAAATTCTGTGTTTTACTGGGGGCTGCCGCCCCCAGACCCCAGCTCCAGTGAGTTTATTTAACTTAAATGACCGACGCTGCATTTTGTTATGCAAAAAATGAATTCTGGTGGCTGACACCCCTAAGACCCCGGAGTAGTGAGTGTAAAAAAGTGAGCAAAAAAGTAGACAGGTGCAACCCCCCTTTCTCAAAATCGTGGCTACGCCTCTGCATGCATGCTTGCTTTTATTTTTCGTAAAAGTGTAACGCAGCACTTGCAATAATTGCAGCAAATACAAAATTTTTTGTTAATTTCTGTTTCATAATCCACACTTTTCTTCGACTGACACTGAAGAAAGTGATAACTGACTTAGCCAAAAAAGGCCGAAAATCCAATTACTAAACACCTGACTTCTGGGGGCTGCCGCCCTTAAACTCCAGCAATGTTTAAAAATCAATATTTCACCTTGTCTCGGACATTTCACGTATGCATCGAGACTATATACCTTACCATATATATATACTCAGTATTCTGGTGTAAGGGTATCTGTTCACTTCACAATATTTGTGTGCCACGTAAAAAAATGTACTGTTCGACTTCGAATTTTTTTTAAAAAATCTCAACCAAAAATCCCGAATCCCGATCCCGAATCCCGAGGGTAAAATCCCGATCCGGTCTCGATCCCGATCCCGAACGCAAATACCGAGCCCGATCCCGATCCCGAACATAAATCCCGATCCCGATCCCGAACGCAAATCCGCTGTAATAGCTGTGGGGAAGTCGTAGTCAGTGGCGTTACACAGTCACATTTGCACACTATTTAACATGACAATCGAAAAGTGAAAATGTAAACTCAATCAAACATTTAGTAATCTCATTTGAAAGCTTCCACTCACCTCATAAAATTACATTCAGCTTCCCGGCTTGAGATTTTTAACTTAAGAAATTTCATAATACGTTTAGCAAGTCCGATAATATTCAGTCTCAGCAAAATTTAAAATGCAGTTCATACACGGTTCTTTGCATCAAAACAGTGGTCGTTTCTGTGGTTAGTTAGTACAACGGTATACAATGCATAGGAATCGCGTTCTCAGCATTAGCTACAGTTTATATACCAATACTTTTGTCGATGCTGCTGTCATTTGCTACTCACTGATGCACTGATGCATCTGTTTTTCTAAATATAATGTTTTAGTCTCACAATTTTGATAGAAATGGTGGCTACATTGCTGCATTTTGTAATTTGCCGATTCATTGATTACATTATGAATACATCTAATAATAGTACCACTCAATAAAGTAAATATAATTTGTCTACGGTTCACAAACACATCGGTCCTAAACCTAATTCGAACAAAAGAATGCGTATTCTATGACCGTTTAAGAGTTTAACCATCAATATTAGCATGTAGCTGGTGTGATGAATAGTTTCGATAAAAAAAGCATCAAGTTTTAGTTGTCGAAAACTCGAAACAGTAGCCTCATCAATGAATACTGCCCTACATTTGGCCAGTTTACCACAGGAAGGTTTTGAAACAATTATGCAAACCTGGAACTAAAAACGTAATTTGTCGGAGGTTTTAGCATGAGGTTGGCGCAACGTTTTTGCAGTCATATCACTCACTGCCATATTATTGGCTACACCGTTTACCTAAAGTTTTGCTGCGCAGCAGATTTTTGAAATGGTTTATCTATTTACAATGGCTTTTAGTGCTTATATACTGCTTAGTGAGAACACCTTTTGCATATATACAGCTTCTGCTTGTTTATGCCAATTAATAACTGTAAATTCCAATTAGTATATATATATGAGTTTACAGATCTTTGATCGTTTACGTTTGATCTGTATATAGTAGAAGACAAAGTTCACTGTGACTGATAACATTCATACGGATAAAACGTATTTAGCTTTTTTCAATCACTTATAGCCAGTCGGGAAAAAAACCCACTTTGGAAACTTTTGGTCATATCCCAAGTAATACACAAAATTAAAAGTTTCTTTTTATTTTCTTATCAAGCCTTACCCTAAGCCGTAAAATGCAGCATAAAACGTTTCGGTATCATTTACATCATGGCAAAAATTTTGACCTAAAGTCATGGGAAAAAAAAACCCAATTCGGGAAAAAAAAACCCACGTCGGGAAAAAAAACCCAATTTCATCGATCAATAAAAAACGTCATGAGCATGCCACCGGCGATGTTGAGCATGCATCTGATAGAATACCACCTCCTCTTTCGAACGCACACCCCAACTCGTTCGTACCTCTACCGGTTGGCCTACAGCAAGCCATCAAAGTTGGCCCCAAAATTCACATGGGGTCACTTAGTGAAAATTTTTCAAAAATCAAATTTTACTGAAATTGCACGCAGAGTCGCGTAATCGCTATAACAGTGCTATACAGTCGTTTTCTACCGATTTTAACAAGGTTTCATTCAGAAAACAAGCATTTTAATAGATTTAGCATGTAAAATGTACTGAGTCAAGGGGTACTGTGGATAGTAGGCACTAAAAATCCATCATTGTGTCATAATATGACGTTAAAAAGCATTGATTCTTGTTTAAAACATCTAATCACGTCATTTTGGGCTGTTTACGGCAAAATTTTGCAAAAAATGAGGGTATTCAAATTTTGAAACATTACCCGAACAGGTTTCGTTCCTCGCCAGAATTCCGGGTTTGTTAGTAATTTCTCACCATATGGGCACCCAACAAGACCGGTTTTGTGTTTCTATCACGTTTATTCATCGAATTACACAACTTGAAAAATTGGGTTTTTTTCCCCGACGTGGGTTTTTTTTTCCCATGAAGTTGAGCCACTGTGGCTCAGCTGTGGTTCAGTGTGGCACTCAACATTTTTGCTTAATTTGTAGCCCTATAGGTGGCCTCCGTGGGATTTGAACAGATTTGGATAACTTTGTTTATATGAGGAGTACCGATGGTTCAAAGTTGGCCAAATTTTTCAAGCTTCGTAGGTGAAAACAGTCAAAATTTCGATTCCTCATAAAAATTGTAAACATGATCAGAATCAGTTCTAAACTCGTGTATGGAGTTGCTTAGAGGGTGTTTTATTGCACACAAAAATTGGTACCAATTGAACCACCCTAAGCTCAGAAACTGGGGTGGGTTTTTTTTCCCGACAAACGGGGTGGGTTTTTTTTTCCCGATTGGCTATACTCTTTCGCAAGTGAATAACTTGCAAAGTGAATTAGGAAATCGCTGAAGAATCTAACCAGGTAAAAAAATTAATATCTGCAGTTTTGCTAATTTTCAGTGAAAGCAGAAAATAATAATAAAGTAATTATATATGTATTACTCTCCCAAGGCTATGTCTACCTCAGAGAAGAGCAATTAAGCTTGACTGTGCACTTTGGTTAAGAGTGTTTGCCAATTGCCTGTGTATACATAAGTAAAAGTGCGCAACAAGCGCGGATCCAGGGGGAGGGGCGCGGGGGGCGCGCCCCCTTCCGAAATTTTTTCAGACTGAAATTTTAAACAAGGATCCCCCCTTTTATTTTTATTGCCCGACCGAAAAAATTTCCGATATATACGTCTTCAATTTACCAAATTTGCTCTAAAAATAAAAAATTTCTACAATTTTTTTCCTGGGGACTGCCGCCCCCAGACCCCTGCAACTTTCTGGCTTACTGATGCTTGGTATTATCTTTCATCAAAGCCTATGCATGTCTACCCACTAGAGTACCCATGCCGGCCCATCATTTTTGTAATTTTCGATGTTTTTAGTTCCAATTTTACGTTAGATGCTAATATGTGTCGTCTTTTTGCTTTACAATGGCACAGAAACTGTAACGCCTCTCTACTTTAGTAAAGTTTGAAAAAAGTTGCAGATTGTAGAGGATATCCCGGGGTCAAAAAAACATAGAAGTGTCTGGCTTCTCCAATTTTTTTCCTGGGGGCTAGTCCCCAGACCCCCGCAACTGTGTGTTTTGATGAAAGATACAGATTTTAGAGGATATCCCGAAGTCAAAAACAGTAAAGGTGTCTAGCTTCTGGGGGCTGCCGCCCCCAAACCCCCGCAACTGTGTTTTGATAAAACGTGCAGATTTCATAGGATATTCCAGGGTCAAAAAACGTAGAAGTGTCTGGCTTCTGGGGGCTGCCGCCCCCAGACAACTCTACGCACTTTTCAGAACTATGCGGTCACACATGGGGTGGATTTCACCACGGTGGTTTTTAAAAACCATGGTTTAAACCACGACTATGGTTTAAACCTGGTTTCGAAAATCCCGCTCGATGTAACATTTCGTTACGAAATTATTCTAAAATAGAGCAATTTCTAACGTAATGTTCTAAAAAACTGGGCTGACTAAGCACGTTAGCCAATCAAATTCCTTAAAGCTGGTTTAAACCATAGTTTAAACCTGGTTTAGAAAAACCATGGTTTAAACTGCATTTCACCAACAATTTAAAACCATGGTTTTTCAAAACCATAGTTTTAGATGACAAAATTAACATAATTTTAGGATTGATTGATTGATTGATTAGGAAAATGACTAATAAATGAATTAAATGGAAAAAAAGGCGTTAATACTGTTATTATAGTACGATGACATTGCAAGAATAATTTTATGTTGCATGTAATATAATAATTTAGTGTGCAAAAAATTTGAAATTTCTTAGAATATAACAGTTTAAGTTATTTTTACCATATTAAATTATTTTTACCTAAAACACGCGCTTAGGTAGCATTATAACCGCTCAGCGCACATTTTTTCAAAATGACGCAAAAAATTTGGGCAATTGCGTCAGACGACGCACATTTTTTACCAAAAAACACTGGTTACCCTCCTCTAAAATCTGTACATACATTATTTGCTCGTCGGGTTCAATGGTCCCTTAACCTTTTGACGCCCAGAGGTTCTCTCTCTTGCCAGGAAGACTTCGACACCTTCCAGTTTTTTGGCCATTGCTCGAGCTACGTGCGTCGTAGAGAGCTCGCAAAACCACCATTCGATAGAGAATTTAATGGTGAACAAAGCACAGTGAGTCGGTCAAGGGTCTAGGACGCACCGTTTTTTTAGTTATAAGCGCTCAAAGTTGAAAGTTTGTGCAAATTTGGCCAAATGTACCTCAGCCTAGAGTATTAACAAAGTAACCGTGCGCCTTATATAGTTGACTGCAAGAAATAAACTACAATATCCGCTGTATCTGATGCACAAAAAATTGACTGCCAGAGTTGCGATCAAATATCATAATGAGGCTATAAAGAAAATACTACTTTTGCAATGAAAAAAGTCAAATTTTCACACTGCTTAATCAAGCATAGGTTTCGTTGTGTGGCAATAGGACTAAAATCCCCCCCATCCCCCCCTCATACATGTATGGGTTGAGATATGACATAGGCTATCGAATCATGTAAAGCTTCGTCAGTATTAATAATAAATAATTTAAGCTTTGATTTTAGCTTCACGTTATACTACTTTGCGCTAAATGGCTGTAGTAAACTTACTTTATTTATTGAATTTGTATATTATACATCAAATTGAAAATTATTTTCAACTAAAATTATTTATACAAAATTGGAAAAATTAATATATAGATAAAGCACTTGCATTTATGACAACTCGGGCCGGAAAAGACGCTGAACGTATACCATTTAGAACAGAAAAGTTTAGAAACAACTAAAGGTTGAGTTGAATAAGCCCATTCAGGTACTAAAATATACATACGCAGAAATAATGTAGCAAAATTGATAAAAACTATCATGATTTTTTAGTTTTATATTGAAAAACCAGGTCTGACCGTGGTTTTTCTTTCAATGGGAGAAAACCCATGGTTTAAACCTGGTTTAAGAAAAACCACGTTGGTGAAAATGGGTATAGAATGTTTGATTACAAAAAGCACGCAATCTAGTGCGGAAGAACGCATTTCGAACAAACTTTAGTGCATAAATTAGAATATTCGTTCTTTTTCGTACTCAAAAACGTTCTAAACCACCTTGGTGGAAAGGGTTTTTCAGAAAAACCATGGTTTAGACCAGGTTTAAGAAAAACCATGGTTTAAACCACCGTGGTGAAATCCACCCATGTAGTTTGGGAGATGAGAAGGAAAGACTCTACTCTAGGGACGGAAGTCTCGGTTTTTTCCGAGACCGAGACCACAAAACCGAGACTACCGAGACCGAGACCAAACTCTGAGACCGCAAAAACCAAGACTTAGAGTCATTTTTTGCCATTTTTTTGGCTTGCCGACCCCCGCGAAGAAGGGGTACAACCCATTGTATTTGTTTTCCTGTTTTTTATCATTTTTTTCTTGTTACCAAAAAAGTTTGTAAGGAGTTTTACTATGGAGTTACTATGTGGATTGGTCCCAAACGCTGGTGGGAGAACCTGTACCCCACGAGTACCTGTACACCTGATCTTGGTGACCCCCTGACGCCAAGGAAGCTGGGTCACGTGGATCCGAAAATTTTTCATTTTCTGAAATTCTCAAACAGCAAGGGGGGACCATTGCGAACTTGAAAAATTTTTGGTCTTAGAATTGGATACTAATTGCTTTTCTAGTAGTAAATTTGGGTCACTGATCCCGAATTAAGGGTTAGTTTTTACCTAGGACCCCCCTGAACACCCCTATGACCCTCCTAGGGTACCCCCCCTAAGGGGTCCTCAGGGGTCAAATTTTCGAAATTGAGATTTTAATGTTTCTTGAGGTATATGGGTATTTGATATTTGATGTCTCAAATACCCATTATATAGGTATTTGAGCCCCTGAACGCGAAACCGAGGTTTGTTTTTGCCTAGGATCCTCCTCTTCTTCTTGCACCCTACACTACACCCGTGCATCTGAGGGTCTGCATCTGCATCCAGGACGTCCCCGCCTCTTTCACCGAGTATATACTTCCGCCAAAGTGGGGCACGGGGTCCCCAGATTCGTGCCCGGATCGCCTGTTTTGCAGGACAGGCGCATAGGAGGTGTTCCACCGAGTCTTCTTCTCCACATTATCCGCAGTGCGAGTCCCTGGCCTCCCCGTAGCGGCAGTGTGTCGCGGATTTTCTAATGGTCTCTCTCTAGGGATCTTAAAAGAGCGACTAAACTCAACAGTGTATTCTTTTCTTCAGTTTGCAGTCCTGCGAATGTGTATAAGACTATTTAGGGTACTTCATGGTGTTTAGAAGCAGCATTTAACAGCGTAAATGTATATGGGGATGGGGTGTGGTACGGAGCTTGTCCCAGATTTTTCGAAGGTTTAAGGGGGTAGTGTCGCGAAAGCAGTCGATTTTGCGCGACTATAAAACTTTTTCAGTGAAAGATAGGTCATTGTTCTTTATATATTCTAAAAATATGTTTCAAGGCAAATATTTTTGCCAAGTTTCAGAAAAACTGATGCAGCATACAGTTAGCAGTGAAGTCGCAAAGTCGGAAAAATGACGTTTTGAAAACCTATTCACATTCGATAATTTCGTCACAATTAAAAAACTTTTTGTTTAGATACTTTACACAGAGTAAATGCACATATGCACTAGTTTTTGCACACAAAATTTGGTGCAAATTGCTTGAGTCGTTGTGGAGTAATGCCTGTTTGAACTGTGAAACTGTGCGTAACCTGTAAGGTACTCACAGCAATAATGATAAATTGTAAAAAATTTAGACACTTATTTTGAAATCAAAAGAAAAAGGAAGCTTCATTTTTTATTTTTCTTATTTGTGGCAAAAAATGGTGCGTCAAAACATTACATGTACTTCACAAGCTGGCCAATCTGAAATCTGGCTTGATTTTTTGAACTTTTATGTCTCTATTGTGTGATGTCTGGCTCACAAATGGTGATTGGTTAAAAATATTGGTAGATATTGGTAGTCTAGTGTCTGGCAGTATTTATTTGACACCATGTGGCATTTCAGTAGTTTCTCAGTGAGCGTATAATTTCAAATCAAAAAGTTCTCATTTTGCAGCCTATGAGCAAAACTGCTTTGGCGACACTACCACCTTAAGGAGGAGGGGACGCGTGGTTTGACGTTTAGGGGACTTTATTGAAGGTACAAAAATACAAAATTTTCAGTGTGAAATTTTTAGCATAAATTTGTCGTTTTCCTCAATTTTTAAAGCACCGAGGTGCTCCTTCCTTTCCAAAATCCTGGCTAGTCCCTGATCTTAACACACCTTAACAATTCTAACGTATATAGATCGTCAGAAGCTAATTTGTAGAAACTACAGACTCCGTTGAAAACTAGCTTTAGCAAGAGGTGGTTTATATTATATAAATTTTGGATTGCCTATCAGCCAAAATTATAGAGACCCCCCCGAAAATTTTTATATAATGTAAATTTTGTATATACAATATTTCAAAAAACGCCATTTACACCAAATTTTGCCACAATTCTTGGGACCCTCTCCAACTGCCTTCTCGATTCTGCCATCCATTCCCCAACCTACCCACATACATAGATAGGGCGTACCGGGGGAGCGGGTGGTGGTGAAGGGAATTCCTCCAACCTGAAATTTTTTCCCAGTTTATTTTTACATAAGGGTCCCCCCTTTGGTTTTTCTTGCCCCCGAAAAAAATTCCCGATACGTCTCCAATTGACCAAATTTGGCGTAAAAATCCAAAACTCTAAATTTTTTCTGGGGCTGCCGCCCCCAGACCCCTGCGACTCCGTGGCTTACTATTCCTTATTATAATCTATCGGCAAAGTATGGTTTTTTTCGTAAAATACTGCGTATTTACGCAGTGGACCGTAAATTTACGTAGTCAAAAATAAAAATAATTTACGCAGCCTTCATGTGCCCACAGAGCGGCACTACATAAAACTTAGCCGGAAAGTTTTCCAATGCGTCACCAATTGACTGAATTTACCCTAAAAACAAAAAATTCTCAAATTTTCGTACTAGGGGCTGAGCCCCCAACCCCTGCAACTTTATTGCCTTGTGTTCCTTACTAAATTGTCTTTTATGAAAGCGTAAGGAAGTGTGTATAAGTGCGTGCACCATCTATTAGCTTACTACGCTTTTATTAGTGTATGGATTTGGCTGTTCATCGTGTGGAAACGGGGATCATTTTAAAAAAATCTGAAAGTTATTCACCCAGCCTGTTAACCAAATTTGGCTTAAAAATTGAATAATCTCCAATTTTTTTCTAGGGGCTGCCGCCCCCAGACCCCTGCGACTCTGCGGCTTAGTGGATTTACGCTTGCAATGCGTATTTAGGTGTTGAAATTGATATATACACGGTGCATTTTAACCCATTGCAAAAAATCGAAAAGTCATCCCCCCGAAATTTTTTTCTGGGAAGTTCCCAGTGGGAACGCAATATTGTAGATGGATGTATGACTGGTTAAAAACATGACTATAACGCCGTTTAAAACTTTCAGTAAAAAAGAACAAGTCATCGTAAAAAAGAACACTCAAAAATAAAAAAGAACAAGTTTTGAGCAGTGGTCGATTTGAAAAAAAACCCTGCTCCAGACTTCGAATTTGGCCGGTGGTAGCTTCTGGAGCGCAGCTAGGAATTCTTGTTTTAGTTTTTCGTTATCTTGCTTTGGGTCGTACAGGGGTAGTGCTACTATATATGGTGATCTGGTCAGCGGTTTGGTCCTTCCAGAGTGGTTGTAGTTTGGCCTCCTCCAGTATATAGCCTCCCTGTTTCGGTTTCTCGTAGGCAGCCAGTGATAATGCGAGCGCGGAGCACATGCATTTTGTTCCGCTTCCAGGCTTTTGCGTGTGCTTGGGGCCGCATGGTTGAACCAGACAGCAGATCCGTACTCCCATGTAGGCCGGATGTACGAAATGTATGTGGTATAGGGTTTTCCAGTGACTGCCGTACGACTTCCCGGTCCCACTGAGAGCTACCAATACATTTCGCCTTTGCTGCATCTTCTTTTTTGGTCCCCTTTCCGTGTGCCGTGAAGTTTAGCTGGCAGTCCAGGGTCGGGCCTAAGAAGGTAGGGCAGGGATCGTACTTCAGGCTGTCTGGTCCAAGTTTGACGGTTGGTTGTCGCTTGCCACCTGTTTCTGCTGGGTCCTGGGTAAAGGTCGTATATATAGCATTAGCAGCACTTGAAAGTTTGACTTTCCACCTGTTTGCCCAACTGTATATGTGGTCGAGGGCGGGCTGGATTTTTGCTGCACAGTCGTCCAGAGTGCGCACTTCGCCAGGCAGCCGGGGTGCGGCACTCCAGCCAGCTCCGATTCACCAGACCAAGCAGGCGTAGTTTGACTATGGGCGGCAGGTGTAAAGGAACTAGTTGACTATGCCGTCCGCACCTGAGCTTTTCCCCTTCTTAAGCTGGAAAAGGGCCGCATTACGCGACCATGTCCTCTTGAATATCGTGAAATTTTGACTTTTGTCCCAAACCAGACGCAATTTGACCTTGTGCTCGAAAATAAATAGCAATTTTGACACTGTCTCAAAATTAGTTAAAAATCGTTCAGAACTTACTGGAATTCCGACGTTACGTTCTGCTAAAATACACCCAAGATAGATACTTTTGGGCAAAATTTAACCCATGCGCACCGTGACGCTCTTCCATTCTTTGCCTCCCGTGGGACCCCAACCCCCTTGAGCGGGGCCCCCTCAATCCCCTGGGATAACTTAAGTGTAATAATAATTAAGTGCAAGTGATTAAATGAGCGAATATGATTTGTGAATTTGTCACATTTTTTGTCGTCTATACAGGCTAAACTCCGTGCAACCGTGCAGAAACTGTCGGTTCAAACGCACAGACAGTTTTGCTGACCAAAACCGCTAACCTAATTGCAACACATAAGAAAGAAAAATAAAGTTACTTTGAAAAGTCAGCAAACATACAAATTGTGTCATATACACTGTTAATTTAGGCATAGTTAACAAATCAGCAAAATTTTCACACAAGTAACAAGAAGACAGCGTATATATACATTGAGCAACAGTCTAAATCTTTTCAAAGTAGGGCGGGGAGGGCCCGCCGGGGACCTTACACCCCGTCTTTTTAGAGACACACATACTGGCAATCAAGGGATTTCGGGTTAATCCAGTTGGGGGGAAAATAGTGGACCTATTTTTTGAGTAGAGCACCTTGGAGGAAGTATTTTTGCTTCAAGAACCCCTATCTCATTTTTTGGATTTTCGGAGATATGACCCCCCGAAATCTGAACCTTCAGTGAGGGACGTTTTCGCAATTTTTTTACGAAGCCCTTGTTTTTTCCGTTCTAATCGCGTCTGTATAAATGGTGTCAGATTATCGTTTACAATTTTTTAGAATCAAAATAAAGGCTCTTTGACCGAGTTCCTGCCAAAAATTGGCCAAATTCGCCAGAAACGTCCAATTTTTGACCAAATTCAAACTTGGCCTTAATTTAGGCTTGGGCTTAGGCTTAGGGCTTAGAGGCTTAGTATGGGGCTTAGGCTTAGGCTTAGTATCAGGCTTAGGCTTAGGCTTAGGTTCAGGCTTAGGCTTAAGCTTAGGCTCAGGCTTAAGCAATAAAAATTAGATATTTTCTAAAAAAATTCTGCCAGCAAAAAAAAAAAAATTGAAGAAAAAAAAAATTTTAAAAAAAATAAATATATACCCCACAGGACGGATTTTGCGTTCAAAACGGGTTTAAAAACTGTTCAAAACCAGTTCAAAAAATTTTGAACTGGATTTGAACAAGCAACTTTGGACTAGTTTTGAATGTTTTTTAGACGTTTTTTGAATATTTTTGAACTGGTTTTGAACGTTTTTAAACTAGTTTTGGACTCGTTCAAAACTAGTCTAAAACGAGTCCAAAACATTTCCAGCGCAAGTTTGAATGTAATTTGAACTCCTTTTGAACGAAATTTGAACTAGTTTTAAACTAGTTTTGGACGCGTTTTAGACACACGCTGACTAATTTTGAACTCGTTTTGGACTTGTTTTGAAACTGGTTTTGAATGTTTTTTAAACTAGTTTTGGATGTTTTGTTTCTCAACGCTAGCCTGCACGCAGGAATTTTGAACTCGTTTTGAACGCGTTTTAAACTAATTTTGAACATTTTCATAGCATTTATTGATGCACCCTGGGACCTCCCTTGGGTCTACAGTATACAGTTCAATCGTTTATATAGTTCATAAAGTTTCTACCGTTTTCAATAATTCAGGTATTCGTTGTGCTGTTAGTGTTATTTACATGTTACATGACTCCCATCAGGATCAGTTCATCATTCCCCCAAAAACTACTCTAAGAACACATATTTACGGTTACGACTCTATATACATGTTATTTTCGAACACATATATACGGTTACGACTCGAGGGACATATAAGACATAAGTCACGTGTAACGGTCTTATATATGTCTTAAAGCTAATATATACTGTGCAGTAGAAACCTAAACTGAAAAAGAACAGAAAATGAATGTTTCAAAGAGCCAAAGTCTTGAGAGGGCAGCACTGCCCCATGAAAAGATCGTAAAATTTGTGAGTTGGACAAAAAAAATTTCTCTATTTCTCGATCATGTCTCTATTGCTTCGTCCTACGTACTCTAGAGTCACGAATCACGATCAGTATGGGTATCTGAGAGAGTGAGAGAATTCAGCTCCGGTTTAGGTCCGGCTAATTTTAGTAAGGCCGGAGGAGGAAATTTCAGCCTTAGCTGTATATATAGCAGGCGGGGAACAAAACCACCCCATTTTTTGAGGAAAACCCCACCCCGGTTCCGGAACTTGGGTATACACGTGGTCCAGGTCTAAAACTTTGCAAGCGTATAGTATACTAGTAAGGAAAAAAATGCCCTTGTCGGGCGGCTCTTTGGGTAGAATAGGTTAGTCCTAAAATACTTAGGTTGAGCTTGTAAAAGCATTGGTACAAGACTTTATTAACGAGAATATGCAATTCGTGTGAGCTCGTCAAAGTAGGTGGACTAGGTATTGGGTGGACTAGGTGGACTAGGGGTACTAGGACCGGTTGAGAATATGAATATGATCTTCGTAGGGCAGACACTGTTTTCCGTACCCTATTCGCGCGACCTTCAGCTAAATTATATCATGTGCTCATGTATATAACATAGAGGCTTTTTTTACACTAACTCAACAATGGCAAATGGCAAAAACGTTAGAGCGGGCACTCATAATAATTTTAGCTGAAATTTCAACTGTTGGCTGAACGGCTGAAATAATTCGGGGGTGTGCAACCAATCGGTTAGGGATTGCTAAGGTTCTCGGCTGACAAGGACGCTAAAAACCCTACCTCGCACCAGTGTATTTTGCACGCCATAAATGGGTTAATTTAGGTCGCAGTTTCTTGTAAGCTTTTTTTTTAGATTATGGACTCTCAGATTATGGATTTGTTCCTACTGTAGCTTACACACATCTAACACAATATGTATAATTTAAATATGATCGAATGAAGTATATAAGTCGAATGAAGTAAGATGCTTACTAAGTATAGTCAGATGGGGTAAAAAAAATACAAAATATGAGTATATACTAGGTTTTTTTGCTTTCCTGGATTTAGTTTCTCGGGCAAACTTTTTTCCGACAATACCTCGCGGAGGTGCTCTACAAAACCACATATTAAACTTTTCTCTCTACATTACTAATTTTATGTAAATAGAAAAATAAACGTATTTTTTTACCCCCATTTTGGGGGAAAAAAATACGGTCGCGGGGAAAAAAATACGGGTCGATTCTGATTCATCCCAGGAACGCAGACCAAAATGCTTCAACCGTTATGAAACTCAACTCGAACTTACTCATTTTTTTAATTAAACTCGCACATAAAAGAAAAAGCCACTGAAATTAAAGCCCCAAGAACACCACAACTACTTTTTACACTACACTCTTTTTGAAAAATTTTTTTCAAAATTTTTTCCGTTTACGTATTATTTTTTTGCGGTAAACTGAATCATTTGACTTAAAAATTGTACCGCGGAACGCTAAAATTTGTGGTGACGCCCTGCTTGACTGTTTTTGCATACTTAAATGTAGTCTTAAATTAGTTAAATTTCCCTTCATTGCTGTCAATATTCAAATAGTGTTGTACAACATATTGTTCCCAGATTTTGTATTTTAAGGAGTGAATAATAATATTATCATCAGTTTCGCAACTTGGGCATATGTGCGTCTGTATGTGTATTTATGTATCTGAGCTCATAATTTGAACACCCTAGTGTAGCTGGAACCGCTGTGTTAGCAGTCGGTGGTCGTAGTACACTTGGAGGCCGTAGCACCTTCCTGTGCTCACTTTTTTAAGCAAATGAAGTTGTTTTGGTTTAAAAACACAACATGAAGGCAAAAAGTATCCGTATTTTTTTCCCCACAAATCGACCAAAAATGGGGGGTAAAAAAAATATGGCTCCCATAGGCGCCAACCAGTACCAATGGAGAAGAACCATTCACAGTTTGCAAGAAGGGTAGTTGACTATGCCATATGCGCAGCTAGTGTTGGAAAACAGCTAGACCACGCGACAAGAGAAGCTTGTGAAAATTTTGTTGGCTCTTGTAAAATGAGCCATATTTTGGGTGCATGATTTCGTCAGCTTCGTATTATAAGCTAACGACAGATCATGACTAGGTAATACGTTTAAGTAATGTAGAACTAGTAGTGCTTCCTTTGTATGTATTCAACAGGCATATAGTTGAGGTTTTTCTTGGAGGGGGGTGTATTTTTTTACCCCATGTTTTCGATCGTATTTTTTTTACCCCCTCTGACTATATATACATATGCATATATTTCGATCAAACGATCAGTTAAGGATCTGGATAAGGTCTGCAGTTATCTCACAGAACCTTTTTATCAAGCATATATACTTTACAACAATAATAATAAGAAAATACAGTTGAAACAAACCCAGAACTGGCTGTAAGTTCGCGCGAATAGGGTGCGGAAAACAGTGTCTGCCCTACGAAGATCATATTCCTATTCTCAACAGGTATACCTAGTCCACCTACTTTGACGAGCTCAAACGAATTGCATATTCTCGTTAAAAAAGTCTTGTACCAATGCTTTTACAAGCTCAGCCTAAGTATTTTTTCGCTTTAGACAGACTAACCTATTCTACCCAAGGAGCCGCCCGACAACGGCATTTTTCCTTACTAGTCCACTCTCTTTTTCCGCTGTAGTGGAAACGAAGCACAGAGCATAGCTATCACTACATATAGCTATGACGGCTTCACTGCCTGAAGCGATGTATATAGTATATACGTAAGTGTACATGTGTTGTGTACATGTATATACAATATATATACATGTATATATATAGCCAATCGGGAAAAAAACCCACCCCGTTTGTCGGGAAAAAAACCCACCCCAGTTTCTGAGCTTAGGGTGGTTCAATGGGTACCAATTTTTGTGTGCAATAAAACACCCTCTAAACAACTCCATACACGAGTTTAGAACTGATTCTGATGATGTTTACAATTTTTAAGAGGAATCGAAATTTTGATTGTTTTCACCTACGAAGCTTGAAAAATTTGGCCAACTTTGAGCCATCGGTACTCCTCATCTAAACAAAGTTATCCAAATATGTTCAAATCCCACGGAGGCCACCTATAGGGCTACAAATTAAGCAAAAATGTTGAGTGCCACACTGAACCACAGCTGAGCCACAGTGGCTCAACTTCATGGGAAAAAAAACCCACGTCGGGGAAAAAAACCCAATTTTTCAAGTTGTGTAATTCGATGAATAAACGTGATAGAAACACAAAACCGGTCTTGTTGGGTGCACATATGATGAGAAATTACTAACAAACCCGGAATTCTGGCGAGGAACGAAACCTGTTCGGGTAATGTTTCAAAATCTGAATACCCTCATTTTTTGCAAAATTTGGCCGTAAACAGCCCAAAATGACGTGATTAGATGTTTTAAACAAGAATCAATGCTTTTTAACGTCATATTATGACACAATGATGGATTTTTAGTGCCTACTATCCACAGTGTAAAATTTGACCCCTTGGATTCCCGTTCGGGGGGTGCTGGAATCCAGGGAGGTTCTAGACAAAAACAAACCACGGATTCGTAATCAGGGACATCAAAATTCAAGTTTTGAAAGTTTTACCCCTCGGACACGTCACGAGGAGGGGACCCTGAGGGAGGTGGTGGGGTCGCAGGGGAGTCAACGAACGTCATAGACAAAAATAGACCTCAGATTCGGGTTTAGGGAGTCAAATTACACCTATGAACATCAAGGTAGTCAAATTACACCTGTTAACATCAAAATCCGAATTTTCAACATTTGACCCCTTAAATCCGTTGTGGGGGGCGGTAAGCGGTACCCTAGGAGGAGGTCGTAGGAGAGTTCACGAGAGCCACAGACAAAAATGAATCTCGGATTCGTGTTCAGCGGGTCAAGTTACCGCAATGGACATCAAATTTTCAAATTCGAAAAAATTGACCCATTTTGACCCCCTAGGTGGCACCCTGGCGGCCATGGGTGTCCAGAGTGGGTATGGGCAAAAATAAATTCCAGATTCGTGTTCATGACACCAAACTACCCCTAGAGACAAATTTTTGAGAATAAACTCAAAAAAAATTTTTGACCCCAAAAGTGCAAAAGGGTCCCGAGTCCCCTGTGGGAACACCCTGGGGGGGTGCAATCTGTGGGGCAATGGGTATTAATATGATATGTTCGCAAGTTCACAATCCATATTACACGAAAAAAATTGGAACTATCATGAAAAACAAACAGCAAACCTAATTATTCTACTGTGACGTTACGTATATATATACGCGCATACATGACATATATACAGCCAACCGGGGGGGAGGGGGTACCGTCTAGTGGACTATTGAGCAAGAAAGTGATAATACCAGTGAATGCACAGCATATGGGTTTATATTCGTATACAAAACGATAGACCTCCAGCTATAACCATGATAGCTCAACTGCCCGTAGCGAACCTGCCCGCGTAATACACGTGGCGGGGGGTATGGGCATGCCCTGGGGCTTATAGGCCGAAATTCAAAAAAAGCCCATGTTAGTTTCTATTCCACTACTGTACCACCTCACATGCAAAAGATCATGACTGGCCGTTTTGCGCAACTTCTTAAAAAGTGTGCTAAACTTTTTCGTACTTGTCATTTTTTGGACCCCGTAAAAAGGGTTTCCCCCCTCCCAGCACAGCCTCTCACGGAAACACCCGAGCAAAACCATTTTTTCCTTGTCTATTGCAGGCTATACGAAATGTGAAAAACCAAAAAAGGTGTCGCTCGGATGAACTACCTGCGAGAAAAGTTCTGGGAAAAAAAGAGCGAAAGTCCGTGAATTTTGGGGGGTCCCCGGGGGTATCTCAGAAAATACTTGACCGATCCGGCTGAAATTTTGCCAGCACTTATATATAGCCCCGATAAACCGATATAGCAACGCGCCAACCCTGATACAGTCCCTGTAGGCAAACGTACATAAGCGGTATCCAAAATGGGTCTCGCTGGTATTTGAGTTTCCAAATATAATGTGAAGCATAAAAAGGCAAACTGTCTGCTGCAGAAAGGGAATGTCAGTGCACTGTCAAGCACACATGCGCAGCCAAGAAAATGCTAAACTGTAGTGAAACATCACCAAAACAGGTTTCTTAAGGGGTGTCGGGGTATGGGCCAAAACGGCAAAAAACGGTTGCAAGGAATAAATGTTTTATGTTTTACGGGCAAATAATAAAAATAAAAAATAAAAAAAGAAAATGTTTTCCGGCCAAATAAACGGTTGCAAGGAAGTCTACGCATGTTTTTATCAAAAAACAGTCAACTTTTGTAGCAACAATGAGTGAGTTTAGCAAAAAATTTTCGCCAAACAAAATAGGGTTTTTTTCCCCGCAATATGGTTTTTTCCCGCACAAACTTTGAACAATCACCGGTACATATAGTGGTGCGGGAAAAAAACCCTATTTTCAACTTTTCGGGTCGTCCTGTGCTCCACATAAATCGGATCCATTAATGCTCGCGGCTGTTATAACGGCCATCTTTCGCATAACTGTTGCACTAATAAAATGGATTGTAACTACTCACGTTTCTGAGTAATGAGTCTCGAAACCTCCGGGAAAAAAACCCTATGCGGGAAAAAAACCCTAATGCGGGGAAAAAAAGCCTATCACATTTTCTGGTTGTTCTATTAGCAGGGAGTATAAACACAATTTCATCGTGTTCTACAAGTCTTAGGCTGCAGTATGGACTAAAAAAACCGTTTCTCCGACATCCATGTGACCCACAATGATTCTTCAAAAATCGACCTTTTTTGGCAGAAATGACTTCTGCCCAAATATGCATTTTTTCCGTATTTAAAAGCATTAAAAACAGATTTTTGCGCTTATTACGTTAGAAACAGCGGACAAACACCGCCCGCGTCTATCATTCTTGGATTTAAGTGGTACGCAGCAGCTAAAACCTAAATATTGCAAAAAATGCCAAATTTTGGTGAAACATCACCAAAACAGGTTTCGTAAGGGGTGTCGGGGTATGGCCCAAAATGACAAAAAACGACGTTTTGCGGCCAAATAAACGGTTGTAATGAACTCTACGCATGTTGTTAGCCCAGGTGAACTAACTTTAGTAGCAACAATGGGTGAGTTTAGCAAAAAAATGCCGCCAAACAAAATAGGGTTTTTTTCCCCGCAAGTGTTTTTTTTCCCGCACAAACTTTGACCAGTCACAGGTCAACCACAACGTTTTTCACAGTTTTCGAGCTTCAGAAGTATAGAGGAAAGGTAACTCTCTTGAAAAATGCAAACGGTGTTGGGCGTTGGCCAAAACTGTTTTTGTGAAAAATTATGACAAGTCAAAAATTTGGAAAATTTTGTCACTTTGGAATTTTTCAACATGCAAAATGTTGATATTTTATAAAAAATGCTACAGGGCTCATAACTGCACAGAAATTGGTGTAGTAAGTCATTTTCCCACCTACATACTCAAAAAGGCCCTATGTATAAAAGCTCGGGCAGGAAGCACTTGGGTTTTTTCCCCGCAAAACGCGTAGGGGTTTTTCCCCGCAGCACTATATATACCAAATACTGCTAACTTAAGCGGGGGGAGCGGAAGGCCCGGAATCATCAAAGGCGTCACCTATTCACCTATTGCCTGCTGTTTCGCCACAGGGCAGTTTTCTCGACCTTCAAAAGCTTGAGTACGGTTTGTTTGTGCAGTTTCCAAACTTCACCGTAACCGTGAGGGTGGTGAAAAAATAAAAAAACTGAGTGTGCAGATGAGCTTTCTTGAGTCCCAACCTTTCACCGGATGTCAAGGATCTGAAAATACCTAGGCACAATCAAATAATTTTTGGGCTATGGGGTCGCTCGCTGAGGCATCAAACAGTCGTGGTCTCGGTTGCTTGCACCCGTATTCATAAAAGTGCAAGCTCGCTTTTTATCCGAGCTTTGAGCAAAAAAATCCCGGTTTTTCGTATTCATAAAACCAAGCTCGGCTTTTTATCCAGGCTTTTTAGTATTCATAAAAGCTAGGATAAAAAGCCGAGCTTATCGTATTCATAAAAATCAAGCTTGGATTTTTAATCCCTGCTTCTACACATATTTTACTGATTTTTTCAAAAACCCCAAAAAGCTCGGATAAAAATCCAGGCTTGAACAAGCCTGGATTGAAAAAAAAGCTTGGATAAAAATCCAGGCTTGCGCAGAAGCCTAGCTTTTTATCCCGGCTTTTTCAAGCCAGACTTACGGATAAAAAGCCGAGCTTTTTATCCCGACTTGCCAACCATACATGTAGTTGGGGGGATGGGGGGGAAACCGCCCCCCAAAATTCAGTCCCGGGGGAAGGGGGGAGAGTCCCGGCAGGAGTAAAATTTTAGCAAAAATTAGAAAAAATTAGCATATTTTCGTAAAATTTTAGCGATTTTTACCAAAATTTTCGCCAAAAATTGTCAAAATCGGTGTTTTTTGGTCAAAAAATGTAAAAATTGTGTCATTTTTGGAAGTGAGGGGGGTCAAAATGAGTTGACGCAGGGGAGGGGGGGTCCCACCAAGGGGGGAGGGGTACCCAAAATTTTGGTGCTGTACATATATGTTGCCAACCCTGCCCGGAATGTACCCGAATTGTCGTGATATAGCTGATATATGTACATAAGGTGTCTGACCATGGTCTTGTAATTTTACTAAAAACTTGGAAAAAGTCATCAAATCAATAGGTAACAAAATGGCAAAAAATGATCCAGAGGCAGAGTCTCGGTTTTTTGCGGTCTCGGAATTTGGTCTCGGTTTTTATGTGTTTTGAACTGTGTTTTCGCACACATTTTCCTATAAGAACACACTAAAAAGCGTAGGGCGAATTTCGAAAAAAAGCATGATATACGCAATACGAAACTCAACGCAACACGTTAACTTAGCCAGAAATAAGAAGTGGTAAGATGATATTCAGAGTAAAATTAATAGGAGCTGTAAAATTGTATATAAACCTATAAGTAAACAGCATATATACATATGTATATACAACAAACAGCAATGTAGAAGTAATTGTATATAAACCTATAAGTAAACAGCATAAACATATATACAACAAACAGCAATGTAGAAGTATACATACACAGCATAGTATAATAGTGCACGTTAACTATAGGCTTAAAAAGGGATAAAACACCAATGGAGCAGCGTGAAAACAACATGTTGCAAAATAGTTCAAAAGTAGTCCAAAACTTTTTAGACTAAATTTGAACTCGTTTTGAACGTTCAAAACTAGTCCAAAATCTGCACGCTGGCTTCTGAATTTGTTCAAAACTAGTTCAAAAACTTTTGAACTAGTTTTGAACAAAATGGGCATGTTCAAAACTAGTCCAAAATTGTCAGCGTTTTGAACTAGTTTTGGACTAGTTTTGAACAAATGGTTTTCCTGTGTGTGGAATCATAAATAAAGCTGCACTTTTAAACAGAAATTGACTGTCGTACCAGCTTGATGCTGAGCATCAGTGACGTTTTCAAATCGTATTTATGGCACTCGAATTCATTAAAAATCGCTGTTCAATATTCATGACTAAAAATGGCAAATTTTCTATGAAATTTAATTAGTCTACGCTAAAAGAAACGAACACTTTTGATATGTAAGCTCAGTTTAAGGTGCCAAGGTGGCGCTCCGAAAATGTGTTTGGCCATAATTTTGAAAATGCGCAAAAGTAACCACACATAGTAAGAACAAAGGTTGTTCAGGCTTGAATTTTCTTCAATATGATGTGCATATCACATAAAAAAAAATTTGAAAGTTTTTGATCTTTTTTCACAAGAAAAATAAGATTTTTACGGAAATAGATTTACAAGCCAGTGCATTTACACGTATGAAATGCTTTTGGAAGATTGAAAAACACTAACAGCTGTGCTTTACTTGAGCATACTTAAAAATTTTTGGAGTTCTAATGAGTGTGGTGTCATTTTTTAGAAAAATAAAGCAGATTTTCAAAAATTGGCTAAACAAAGAAAACTAAAATTTGGTACATAAATGCACCTCGTTATATTTGAGCGGTCGCAAAATTTGATTTTGAGCAAATTGATAGTATTTAAGAAATTTAATTAATGTAGCGCTCAGCAACAATACTCATGTTCGGCCCGCAGCTCATGCAATTAGTAGCAATACCACATTAATTGCACATCAAAGAGACATCGAAAAAACCTGTTTACAATACAGTTAAGCAGTTAAGGGGGCGCTCCGGGAATCAGGGGTTACATCGAAAATTTGCAAAAAAGTTGGCAAATGTCAACCATTACTATACATATATGCAGTATGGCACAAAAGAACACTGGAGGCAAAATTTCAAATCACGTGATCATGTCACGTGACTCCAAGAGCACCAAACGTGAGTGAATATTCGGCAAACGATAACTCTGGTTATTCTTTGCGTATAGTCACACTTCCAAAATGTAGCTTATGTGCTTCTCTAGTTGAACATTATTTTTGTTTTCAACATTTATGTCGGGTTTGCATAAAAAATGTCATCATGTGTTTTCGAAGTCGAACTCTGAGCAGTAAAATTCATATTAAAAAAATTCTAAGCTTTATTTTAAAAAACTAAAAAATTGTTCAACTGCGCAGATCTTAAGGCTATAATTGTGCAAAATTTTGTAGAAAAATATTTCACCAGCATTTTATAATCGAATGCCGAAAAATTGGTTTTGTATTCACACAGCCTATATTTGGGTCAGCTGCTTCTGAAAATTGTTTCTTGTGCAATTTTTTTGCACAAAACGCAATAAAATTGTTTTAATTTTTCATTACGACTAACAAAGTTTACGTATCGTCTGTTTGAAAAACCTCAAAAAGCGTTGATGCACTGGCTTACTTGCTGAATTTGTGTAAAAGTCGAATAAAATCAGTAAATTGTCCAATTTTTTCCAAATTTTTTGCCATGGAGATATACACGTCAAAACATCAGAAATAGTATTTTGGGCAACTTTCCTTCTAGAATGATGGGTCATTTTGGCTGTTTTTAAAAAATACGGCCCAAATCCTTGATTCCCGGAGCGCCCTCTTAAATGTGAATGTGTCAATTTTTATGCCCATGTCAATGGGCATGCCCATGCCCATGCCAATTTCCAATTCATACTGATATCGTTTTTGACCTAGCTCAGCGAAACTTTGCAACTTTGGTTGCGTTGTAACTTACGTTGCAACGTTGCAACGTTGCAACTCACGTTTGGTGTACGGTGAATGCTAACTTGAATTAATTAACTTCATATTTTGTGTTTGAACATACGTTCACACCAGCTTGCTATCGAATTGGCCCCTGATTACCGTTTTTAGATAAGTCATAAGTAGGCATGGGCACAGCACCACGTTTCAGTCATGTCTTATGGTCATCAAGTTAGTCGTACTAAATTTATGTGTACAAATGGCCATTGCATAACCAATAACCATTAAGTTAACGGTAGTTAAATTTGAATGGGTATCGGTTAACCGGTTAACCGTCGGTTAACCGGTTAACCGGTTAACCGCCGGTTAACCGGTTAGCGCATTAACCGAAATATCGGTTAACCGGTTAATGATTTTATTAACCGTGCCCATGCTTAGTCATAAGCACAAAGTCTCAGCCTGGCGCCGTATTCTCAGAATTGAAGGTAAAGTTAAGCTAACTTTGCCCACAAGTAAGGTGAAGGTAAAAAAAATTTACAACGATTGAGGCCAGCTGGCCTATATAAACTTTAGCAGCTATGGATACAGAAAAAATTTCCGATAGGTCACCAATTGACCAAATTTGACATAAAAATCAAAAATTTCTACAATTTTTTCTAGAGGCTGCCGCTCCCAAACCCCTGCGGCTCTGTGGCTTACTATGCCTTCTTATATTAAGCTTTACAAGTATCCTCTCATTCATTTAAGTTTAAGTTTAAGTTCGTCCCTCGATTTTAATTAAGTTTAAGTTTAAGTTCTCATTTTGAAAAACGATTAAGTTTAAGTTTAAGTTGCTACCTTAATTTTAATTTAAGTTTAAGTTTAAGTATTCGAAATTTTACGAATTTAAGTATTCAATTAAGTTTTTTCTGTTTTTTGCTACTATATGTGTTAAAGCTTTTGCTACTACATGTTTAAAAGTTACTATGACACTGTACTTGTCTGTGGCTTGGCTACATGAACCTGCAAAACGATCAAGTGAAAGTGTACCTGCCATAGTAGTGAAAAAACTCCTTCCCTCATTTACTAAAATTACGCTTCAATATTGAAAGACCAGCTTTTTCACGTATGTATCTTCATGTGTAGGTATTTAGGTATTTGTGGGTGGCCTGTGCGAGAGGCCTGTGAGACTTGTGCTTCATGGCAGTAGCGTACCCAGGATTTTGCGATGATGGGGCTGAACTGATGGTCGGCTGTAAAGCGAGGAAGCAGTCCAACAGACGCAACAGTCTGCAGAAGGTTTAGCTTTTTAGAATTTTCAAATTGATTGCATAAAATTTTACACATGTCGTGTAAATCATAGTGGTTGCAGGGGTCTGGGGTCGGCAACCGCCAGAAGCTGGAGCTTTTTTAGACTCTTGAATTACAATTTGCATTGAATAAGAAATTCTAAGCAACAAAAAATCACAGTGGTTGCAAGGGTCTGGACTGGACGTATCAGCCCCCAGAAGCTAGAGCTTTTTCAGAATTTTGAAATAAAATTTTACACATGTCGTGTAAATCATAGTGGTTGCAGGGGTCTGGGGTCGGCAACCGCCAGAAGCTGGAGCTTTTTTAGACTCTTGAATTAAAATTTGCATTGAATAAGAAATTCTAAGCAACAAAAAATCACAGTGGTTGCAAGGGTCTGGACTGGACGTATCAGCCCCCAGAAGCTAGAGCTTTTTCAGAATTTTGAAATAAAATTTGCATTGAAACAGCAATTCTAAGCAACACTGGTCGTAAAATCACAGTGGTTGCAGGGGTCTAGTAGCGGCAGCCCACGGAAAACAAATTCAGAGGATTTTTTATTTTTAGGCCGAGTTTGGTGAATTGGAGACGTATAGAACATTTTTTCAGCCGGGCAATGAAAACTAAAGAGGGGAAACAACATTGTTTAAAAATTTTCCTCAGCGTTGAACAACCCCAGCGAGATCACACCGCAAAGCGAAGTAGTCAGAGGTGGTTCTGGGCCCGATTTTTCGAAACAAAATGTTCGTCGTTGAAAATGTTCGTCGTTGAAAAAGCAAATGTTCGTCGTTGAAAAACAAATGTTCGTCGTTGAAAAACAAATGTTCGTTCAACATTTGTTTTTTCAACGACGAGCATTTTCAACGACGAACATTTGCTTTTTCAACGACGAACATTTGTTTTTCAACGACGAACATTTGTTTTTCAACGACGAACATTTGTCCTATAATTACCTGTCATGTTCGTCGTTGAAAATGTTTCGATCAATCCAAAATTTTCAACGACGAACATTTTCAACGACGAACATTTTGCTTCGATAAATCGAGCCCTGTAGTCGAGCAGCCTCCGAAAATTTTTTCGATTTTGAGGCCATATTATATCAATTTACGGCTATTTTTGATATGCGGCTCCAAAAAATTTTCATTTGCTCTGGGCAAAACAGGGGTATATGTATCCCCTATCCCCTCCATTGTCCGCCCTCTTGCCTCTGCTCCACCCACCGCACGGTTTTTAATCAAAAGCTATACAAAATATATAACTAAATACCAATAATAGTTGTCAGCATTACTAATTAGCATTACTATTCACTCATTACTAATACATCATAGCAGATAGAAGTCATGTAATTATAGCAGTAATGAATTAGGAGCGAGATCCCCTCAAAAGAAAATTTCGGAAAATTTTTGAAATTTCAGTGTAATTTTGGTTAATTTTTTCGGCAGTGTCATTAAAAGTTTATGTCACTAGAAGAATAGACTTGTCAAGTTGCAAGCCCCAGATATGGTAGTTCATCATGTGGTATCTACGGCCCAAGTGTGGTGTCCTACATGGCCAAATTTGGCCAACTTAATTAGTTGATGTATATAGTTAGTTTTAATTCAAAGAATTGTTAACTGTTCTAACTTGGGCCCAAGTGTAGTGTCCTACATGGCCAAATTTGGCTAACTTAATCAGTTGATGTATATACATAGTTAGTTAGTTTTGTTTCGAAGAATTGTTAACTGTTGTGTAAATGTGGGATGATGAGAAATAAATGACTCTGAAGACATTAAAAATTATTTTAAAAAATTTTGAGGATACATCCGGGGGCACACCGTCTTGGTCTTGTGCTATCAGAAATGGTCAAGTTGGCCATCTGACTTGGCAAACTTGGCCAACTTTAATGCTAACTTGGCCAACTTCAGTTGGCCAACTTGGCCAACTTAAATGGCTAACTTGGCCAACTTCAATGGCTAACTTAGCCAACTTCAGTTGGCCAACTTGGCCAACTTGAACATCCGATACTTTCACTCTTCGAAAAAAAAATCAAGTTCAAATCTCGAAGTTTACATTTTAAATTAACTGACTAACTAACTTGAAAAAATTAACTAGAGGATTAGAACTTGACTTAATTTCAAATAGTCAAAGTATCGGATGTTCAAGTTTGCCAAGTTTGCCAAGTTGGCCAACTTAAGCTGGCCAAGTTGGCCAACTTAAGTTGGCCAAGTTGGTCAAGTTGAGTTGGCCAACTTAAGTTGACCAAGTTGAGTTGGCCAACTTAAGGTGGTGCTCAGGGGAACCGACTTTGGCGCTTAATTTTTTTCAGCGGCATTTTTGACTATAATGTCTCGAAGGAAAGTTGTTCAAAATAAAAATAGCTTTCATTTGATATGCATATTGTGATAAAAATTTTTTTTTAAATTTTTTGGACAACTTTGTAGCCGTAGCAAAAAAAAAATTGTTACCATATAAAATGTTTACTCATATCATTGAAATATGCGGTTTCTTAGCTTTAAATTGATGTATTAAACTTAAGAATACGTCGAAGTTTTGCTGAGTTATTTAGCCGCGAAAAAAGCAAATCCAAAATGAAAAACCTACAAAGCTGATAAATCTTCGAAAATGTCAAATATTTGATTTAATTTCTTAAAAAATTGAGTATGGCTTTTTGTAACTTTTTCAACGGAAATATGCAGTCCTAGGAAAGGTCTAATTTTTGAAAAAGTGAAACGTGTGGGCAAACCTTACATTTTTGCGTAGCGAAATCGACTACTTTTTTTGGACCTGGGTCCCAGCTGCCGTTTGCGATTGAGTTGAATATTTGCACAATGAAAGAAAGAATATAAATGCAGACGTGAAAGTTTTTCGATTTCCAAATTTTGGCTCGCAGCACTTTTTGTAGTCGCTCAAACACGACTGATTTTTGAAAAATCGATTTTTTGCAAAATCAAAAATAAAAATAAAAAATCGAAGATCAATCACGTCTAGATTTTTGAGAGATCTTTCTATTGATACCAAGATCATCAAAAGCGGTTGAAGTTTCGCTGAGATAGGTCAAAAAACAAAATTAGTGTGAATAGGAAATTCGACATGGTCATAAAATTTGACACATTCACATTAAAGTGCTGAACTGTATTGTAAATAGGTTTTTTTATGTCTCTTTGATATACAATTAAAGTGGTATTGCTATTTATTGCATGAGCTGAGCGCCAAACATGAGTTTTGTTGCTGAGCGCTACTTTAAGTTGGCCAAGTTGGCAAATTTGCTAAGTTAACAGTGTAGGACACTACACTTGGCCCGTATCTCCCATAATCTCTTGGGCATGAAAGGGTTAAGCTACATATATTCTGTAAATGCTGACGAAGGTTCAATATGGGCTATCTGCACTTTAGCGCTAAAAAATAATGTTATTAGTGCTAAAAGCTCTAACCCGAGTGTTAGACACATACGTTAACTACGCTATATGAGTGAAACGTGTACAATAAATTGACACAAGTAAGCGCAATGCCATACAGTCTGAGTTACTTGGCCAATTTCTGCTTGTCTTAATTTCGCTTTACATATGTAGTGGAATTTAATTAAATGATTTAAGAAAATAGTTAAATTAGCAACCGATCGCGCATCACAGGGACCATAAGCGCTTAAGCCTTAAGGACTATAAGTTTAATAGCCCTTAATGCGTGCTATTTGCGGTATAGGCGCTAGTTTTTGCTATCTGTTGTCGATTCTACGGTTCCGTTTTGTCGTGCATACGACCCCTGTATTATAGCTTGATTCGGGTCTGTGGCAGGCCTATGCCGGCCCTGACTGGAGTGCGGGCCGCACCGGGGCGGACACTTGGATTGTATTAACAACTATTATTCATTGTGATTGTTCGATTTGGATTTGTGATTTTGTAGCAATCATAATTTATTGTCTTAACTTTATTTAACCTTTCCTATAATTTATTACATTTCCTTTTTTCTAACTACATAATTATACCTATTAACTTAAAACCATAATATATCAAATTATCCTTTCTTATAATTCATTATACTTCCTTTTTATAACTACATAATTATACCTATTTAACTTAAACCTATAATCTATAAATTTAAACCATTTTACTAAAAGGGTAGCGTAATCTCAAACCCTTTTTAAAAATACCCTCTTTTACTATTAAGTCAGTGTGGGTCTGAACTTTAGAAGCGGTCGGTCGGATTGTACTTGAGTGCTACATTATTACTGTTTTTCTCCCGAGTGGAGTTTAAGTGTTCATCAACCGTCTCCCGTGTGGAGTTAAGCTTTGTCTCCCGAGTGGAGTTTGCTTTGCACTCGTGAACCGTACCAGTAAAATAGTGCGTGTGGAGCCTGATTGTTACATTTGGCGAGGCTGCCAGGATTCTGAATTACGATTTATCTACCGAACTGTATTGAAATAGAGAGCAAGTTGTGCTGCTGTTCATGTCGTATATTATTGCGCCAATATTGTATTGCCTATGTGCAGTACTGATTGTTTTGTTTCCAGACGATTAGTTTTATTCGAAGTTTGGTGTACTGTTTGACACGGATTACTATTGTGCCATAGTATTGTTTACTGCACATTAGGATTACGGCAACTTTTGTATCGTTTTTTTGAATTTTCATGCCCGACGGCAGAGGTGATTCTTCAAAAACTGACGGCGCAAGTAAAACTGACCCAAGACCCACACTCGATATTCAAGAGTTGAATCAACGCCTGCAGCAGCAGTTGTATTCGATTTACCAGGATCGTGCTAATATTAGCAGTTTAATTGAGAATTTTAGCGCTTTAACCGACCAATTTACGGAGTTACGAAGTGACTTAAGACGTGAAGTCGGTTCAGTACATTTGAACATTGCACAAGTTCGTGATAATCAGGATCCGCACGCTCGGGACAATTTGGAACAATTACATTCGGATATTGATAGAATTTTAGCAGCCCCAGAACATATGGCAGATAGAATTGACATTCCGCGCGATGTTTTGCCGCCTTTTGCAGGCCGTCCAAATGAGCGAGTGAAAGATTGGTTTATTACTTTTGACTTTATGGCCGCAGCTAACGGTTATGATGACGCTCAAAAGGCTAAGTTAGTGCCTGTTTACTTACGAGGACCTGCGAGGCGGAAGTTTCTTGATTTACCCAAAGATGTTAAAACAAACTATGAACAATTAAAAGCACAAATGGAAGTTGCTTTCGATCGCCATGAAGCAGAAATGCTTGCCAGTTTAAACTTAATGGCTCGACAACAGAGACCAAATGAACGTGTCAGAGACTTTGCTTACGAATTTCAGCAGTTAGCTCATGATGGCTATCCTAATTTAGACCAGGCGTCTAAAGACAGTTTTCTTTTACGCAGTTTTATTACGAACTTGCATCCGTTTTATCAACAGTCCTTGGTGCCGCATAATCCTCGTGATTTCAACGAGGTGGTACTAAAAGCAGAACAATTGGAAGCGTTGGAAGCGCTTCGACCCAACAATATACGACAAACTGTCTCTACTAACATTTCAGCTGGTAGCAATCCTTTGCCTTCCGCTACAGTAAATTCATTAAGTCCAACTATTACGGCGGAACAACAGATGCAGCGAAAAATGGATGAATTGCAGGATCAGATGCGCCGGTTGACCGAACAGTTTTCTAACCAAGGTCAACGGGGTGCCGGACATGGTAGACCACGCAGCGACCTACGCTGGAACTCTGGAAGACCGGGAAGGAACGATTTTAGGTCACATTTCAGTTGACGGTCGCCCTGTTTGTCATCGTTGTGGCCGTCCTGGGCATTATGCGGTTGCTTGTAGACAATCAGACCCTAGACATGAACAACGACGAAGTTCCAATTCTGCCTACGGGAACAATCGGCGACCTACGTTCAATCAAAACTTTCCTAAAAATAATAGCAGTGGCCCGGCCCGCCATATTAACTCGTTAACCGTAGAAGAAGATTTACCTATTATTGATGATGTCGCAAAGCCCCAAGTTTCACAAGAAGTTTTATTGAATGCACTCAAACAAGAGCGTGAAAACTCAGCTGCATTAATGGAACAAAATCAGCGACTTGTGGAGCGCTTGTCTGAAACAACTACTTCAGCCACCATCTCTGCTGGAAGCGCTCATGCAAAGTACATGGTACCAGTTGAAACCAAACGTTCATTAAACCTCGCTAATGAACTTTTGAAGAAAGTTTTTGGACTCATTTCGACCACCAAAATAGTTTAATTCTAATTACCATCTCTACCTTTGGACTGTTGCTTGGTAAAACCGCTGCGTCTCTACAAGCTTCTGATCATCCAATGGTTTGTCAAGCGATTGGTGATTCCACTGTATGGCGTCTACCGAGTCCTATGAAGTGCAAAACGGATTTATCTCCCGAAACGGAGCCCTTAAAAACGGATGTACTTTTGTACAAGAGAAATCACGTTCAATACCGAAGCGAGGCAGTTAAGTGCAAGAAAGTTAAGCAAACTGTGAGTACTTTTACTTATTTCTTTGATGACGAGCATCTTAGAAAAAAGACTAAGGAGGATTTGAAGATTGATGCAGATGAATGTTATGCTATGAAAGAATGGCACAAATGTGAAGAAGGTCCTATGATTAATATTGGTGGGCTCTGGCAAACTCAGAATAACTTAGACTGGTGGTATCCAGGAGGCGGTATTAACTGTTGTTCTTAGAAAACTTTTGAAGCCGTTAACTGTTTTTTGCATAAAGTATATGTTTATAAGCGTCATCACTCAGATGTTATGGAAAGTACTGCTGGAGATGTCTCTCATTGTGATTATCAGTCTGGGAGTTGCCAGTTAAGTGACGGATCATATATTTTGTGGACTCCCAATACAGCAGAACGCTGCGAATTGCTACCATGGAAGCCATTGACGAGACATCAATGGGATGCGAATTGGCTAGCGGATGATGATAATTTAGCCTTAACATTTCGCGACGGAATACAGGGATTTGATTGTGAAGGAAAACAAATCATTTTAAGTGATCAAGGAATACCGTTTCGTATATTGGAACAGCGACTGTATTGGCTTCGAAAGTACCGTCAACGACATCGCCGTCAGGTAGAATCATTTACCAGTAATAATACTACAGATCAATTAAGCAAACCATGTCGTCCGGGCCGTGGGTCAAAAAAGCAGCCCGAAATGAAGCTATATTACGTGAATTGCTGAAACAAGGTGGGAAAGGAAGCTTGTCGAGATGGGCTGAGCAAAATGGCCTTGTTACGTCCGATGTGTTAGCGTCTTCACTACAAGCGGTGTCTCTTAAAGAAGAGCATAATATACGATTTGCTTTTGAGCACGCCTGAGCACCGCTTTTGAAGGCGGTGTGTAAAATAAGCGCAAATACGCTTGAAGTTTTGAAAGCGGACTTATTAGCGAGTCCTACGTTGACCGTTCGCGCACGCGCTGGAGGCATGGTCGTTGAAGTTTGGCCATGCCAAGTGCTGAAACCAGGACAATACTGGATGCTACCAATGAATAATACTTGCACAAAGGAAATACCTGAGAAATTTAGTTTGCACGGTGAGCAACATACAGGATACATGGATGCTATTACTAATATTGTGCAGCCGTATGGACTTCCAGCCGATTGCAATTTGAGTGGAGAAATTCCGTTTCGATTGCAAAACAAAACATTGGTATATAAAAATGACGGAACATATAGTGAATTGGTAAACACTCCAACATTACGAATATATGACTGGAATTTTACGACACCTTGGACCTACGAGCCAGCAATTTTCCATCAAATTATCATGTACAACTGGTCTGATTTACAAACACATATTTCTATGAACGAACTTCTGACAGAACTTGGATTCCAAAACCGGATACTGGAAGCCTTAGGAGATAAGCATGAAACAAATCGAACTGTGGCACAAGCAAGAAGAAATGTTATAGGCAAAATCATGCACCATGGATACTTTGGATTTCTGTTTGGATTGAAAATCAATTGGTTCCAAGTATGGGTATTCCTCTGTTGTCTGTATATTACAATAGGATTTGTAACCTTGCATTGCTTACCGTTACAGACACGACCCAAGTTCTTGTTGGCAAACGCATGGAATTTCATGGGAAACATATCTCGACAATTATTCACATTTGTCCAGCAAATTATTAATAGGATTTTGCAGGTTTATGCGTTGAGAAAGTCAAGGGCATCTAGGTCTTTGCATAACAACTTTAGTAATCCTGCTATAAGTTCCAATGATATAACTGAATTGCCACGGATTAGCTCTACTGATTCTCAACCAGCTATAAATTTACCGAAGCTATCAGAATTCACAGGTCCTCGAGGAATGTGGCCAAGTTCCGAAATGACAACGTTTACCCCATCCAGTGCACGTGATGATCAGTTATTTTTGTCTACATCAACAATTACTACCGATTCCGTACAGGACACCCCAGTACCACATTCCATGCTGAGTGTCACAGACGAATCGAAGACAGTCCAGTTGATATGCAGTGACAGAGAACCCAATGTATCAGCTGCTACCCTTACAAGGGTTAGCATAACTGTTAATGACGTGCCGATTGTCGCATTGCTTGATTCTGGAAGTGATGTCACCATTATAAGTTTGCAGTTTCTTGATGCAATTCCTCATATTCAGACAAGTTACAACAGACGGACATTACAACTAAATCAGTAACTGGACAGCAAATAAAACTAATGGGATGTATTCAGTTACATTATAGTATTGGAAGTAAAGACTACGATTTGATTACGCAAGTAGCTGAAGAAAGTTCTTATCCAGTTATACTCGGGCTCGATGCTATGGCAAAAATCGGTCGCCTGGAACTTGATTTTGTCAAAAATACTTTACGATTGGGAGGACAAGAATGGAAACCTTGCAATAATTATACCATTCCACTCTACCATCATAGTGCAAAATCTACAGTAGTAATGCGTGATGCAGTAGAAATTCCTGCGAGAACCGAAATGATATTGTCCTGTTCATGTGTGATAACTAATCCTTTGAAGTATGGACTGTTTGAACCAAATCTACCAAACATAGAAAGACTTGGTTTACATGTGGCAAAAGCACTGGTTACACCTGTTGCTGGAGACTCCAAGTTACCCATTCGAATTATGAACTGCACCAATGCACCAACTTATGTTTACGCAAACACTAAAATGGGTACTGTCGAAGAGTGCCGGATAGCTGAAATGCCGGAAACATCTCAACGGCAAACTTCAATGATCAATAGCATTTCCGTCAAGAAAATCGGCAAGCACGAAACTAGTAAAATTGATTGGTTAATTGAAAAACTTAAGCTGGAAGACGGGACAGAACTAGCTTCACATAAAAACGAGGCCAAAAATTTGATTGTTAATTATGCTGATATTTTTGTGGGACCAAACGAAAGCCCTGGAAGAACTGATCTGGTGAAGCATATTATCAACACTGAAGATAATTCACCAATTAAGCAACGTCCGTATTGCGTACCGGTTGCACAAAAAAAGGAAATTGACAAGGAGATTGAAAAGATGCTTGAAAGTAAGGTAATTCGACCTAGTTTCAGCCCATGGGCTAGTCCTATTGTGTTAGTGCAAAAGAAAGACGGAACATTACGATTTTGTGTTGACTATCGTAAACTGAATGCTGTTACGAAAAAGGATGTGTTTCCTCTGAAACGCATTGATGAAATCCTGGATGCACTTGGCAAAGCACAATGGTTCACTACACTTGATCTTGCCAGTGGTTATTGGCAAATTGAAATGGCTGATGAAGATGCTGAAAAAACAGCTTTCACATCTTTTCGGGGTTTATGTGAATTTACTGTAATGCCTTTCGGTCTATGTAATGCCCCTGCTACTTTTCAACGACTGATGGATGTAGTTCTAGCTGGGCTTGAATGGCATATGTGCTTGGCGTATCTTGCTGATATCATAATTTTTTCTGAAACATTTAGCCGACACCTACAGGGCATAGCAACGGTATTGAGAAATGCTGGACTAAAATTGAAAATAACAAAGTGTGAATTTTTTTCGACAAAAAGTTTCATTTCTTGGCTATGTTGTGTCAAAAGATGGGATTGAAACTGATTCACAAAAAATCGACAAAGTGAGAAATTTCCCAGTTCCAACAAATACTATTGAACTAAAAGGATTTATTGGATTGTGTTCGTACCACCAAAGATTTATTGAAAAATTCTCTGATGTAGTTGAACGACTTCTTCACAAAAATACCCCATTTACGTGGAATGACCGTTGAATGACAGCTTTTGAAACAATGAAACGGCGTCTCTCTACAGCTCCTATTCTTATCTTTCCTAATTTTTCTAAACCGTCAAATGTTCAATCCGACGCTAGTGGAATTGGTTTAGGCGCTGTGTTATCTCAAGAAATTGAAGGCCGAGAGCATCCGATTGCCTTTGCCTCTCAAACATTACAGAAGGCTGAGAAAAATTATACGGTGACAGAATTAAAATGTTTGGCGGCTGTCTACGCCATCAAAACATTTAGGCATTATCTTTATGGACACAAGTTTACATTGATCACTGATCACTCAGCTTTAAATTGGCTGCTGTCAAAAGTAAAACCAAATGGACGATGTGCACGATGGGTGATGGCTCTACAAAGATACGACTTTGACGTTAAACATCGTCCTGGCTCAGCAAATAGAAATACGGATGCTCTATCTAGACAACCAGCAATGATTGCTACGATAGCCACTCATGAAAACACATCAACATGTCAAAACTTGGGCAGTATGCAACCCGTTTTGCCCTTAATAGTTAACGAAAGTCGAATACAGCAAGCTCAGCGATCTGATCCAAATATACTGGCAATGATTGAGTATTTGGAAGATCGAACAATTCCTTCTGATCCAAAAAGAGCTAACGCAGTGGCTTTGTCTGCGTCTCGTTATTCGCTAGTTGATGGTGTGTTGATTCACTTGTATCCAAAATTACAACCAGGACAAACTCTTTATGAACAACTGGTCGTACCCGAGCCCTTACGACAAGAGATTATGGAAGCCTATCACGACGATCCGCTTGGGGCTCATCGAAGCTACCGTAGCACATATCTACACCTTCTGGAAAGGTACTATTGGCCCCATATGTATTCTGACGTTCGAAAGTATTGTAACACATGCCAAGGATGTCAGGCAAGGAAAAACCCCAACAAGAAAGGGAAGGCTCCTTTAGTTATTATTTCGGTATATGGTCCATTTGAATGTGTTGGAGTGGATATCCTGGGTCCTTTTCCAATGTCCATATCAGGAAATAAATATATTGTCGTATTCATGGATTATTTCACCAAATATCCTGAATGTGCCGCGATCAAAGACCAAACCGCTAATACGATTGCTCATGCATTTATCACTGAGATCCTTTGTCGACACGGAGCTCCTAGGCAATTACTGAGCGATCGTGGAACAAATTTTCTGTCACAAGTTATGGCTGAAGTATTGAAAATTTGTGACACAAGAAAACTAAATACTAGCCCTTATCACCCTCAGTGTGATGGATTGGTTGAGAGATTTAACCGCACCTTGATTGATATGCTCAAAACTTATGTAAATACTACCAATACTGATTGGGATACTTATTTACCTATGGTTCTTTTCGCATATAGAAGTGTTGTTCAAGAAAGTACAGGTGAAACGCCCTTTAAAATGTTGTATGGGCGATCCCCATTATTACCGATCGATTCAGTCTTCACAAGAGCAACACCAAGTCTTGCCTATGTTGATGCACCGAGCTATGTTGATGTACTAATTAACGAACTACAGCTAATTTGGGACATTGCTGGAAAAAGACTAATTGAATCTCAACAGAAGCAAAAAGATATGTACAATCGTCGCGTTCAAACATATGATTACAATGTTGGTGATTTAGTTAAGATCCATAAACCGAAGCAAAGAAAGCTAGATTTAGAATGGGCAGGACCTTATCGGGTTCTTGAATCGCGCATGCCCAATCTTTTGGTCTCTCAAGACATTTCAACGAGCAATCTAAAGAATACTCCAAAGAATACAATTTTTGTCCATCATAATCGAGTAAAACGATATTTAGAATCTTCGGAAGAACGCGACTCACTTATAGATCATGAGAAACAGAAGTTAGTTCAGTTCGCAGAAGAAAATGATAAAAATCTTAAGGAAGGAAAAGAATCAGAACAGTCCAGTAGTTATCAAAAGTTGCCGAGACGATCGGCCAGGATTAAGCACTGCCCCCAATTTTATAAGGCTCGTGCTTAAACACTTTAAATGTACATAATTTTAACCAGGTGAAAATTCCTGGAAATCCGATTAGTTGTGTGTAGTGTTGCTCATTATTTTGGTCGGCGTGTATTGGATCCAATGCTGATAACCATAAGTAGCCTCCAACACCTCAACCTAACCCCCTGGAGCCGTGCCCGCCGAAGCGATAGAGACGTCGAATCAATAGCATGCCTGAACGGTTCTTTGACCCAGAGCACGGAAGCTACTGAACGACTCACGGCCAGGTGGCGGTCCAAACTGGAGGGTGTCAGCCAAGGACTTACACAAAGGCTTGCACTGTGGAGCCAATTAAAAAAAACAAAAAAAACAGCAACATTGCTTTTGTGTAATATAGTGTCCGTACGTATATGCATGTCGCCCTTTACCTGCCCATTCGAATGTATTACAAGCATACTCTATATGACCTTAATATATTGTTCCTTGGATATCTGAATACCAACTAAATTGCCCCTTTACGATTCTTTCCTCTGTATGAAAAATTAATACATTTAGCCATAACATTATCGCGATCATTCAGCACCTACTTTTACCAAGCTTAAATCTACCCCTTTTTACTTAATGGCGGTGGCACTGCGCTAATAACTTTGTCTTGTGTCTTATGTTCCTACAGCAGTCAACTCTACACTCTGCAGCTTGGTGTTATTTTGATAACATTTTTGTGAATGTGCTTTTCACAGATACTGATATTTATTTGCAATTTTAGAAAATGATAATTTCAATTAATTGTCAGTTTTGTGAAAGTTGTAACGAAAAAGCGTTCTCGGCGAATATACAAGGAATCGCAGCCACTGCATCGCCATGTACTAGTTGTGGTAATTTGCTGAATTATGGATTTCAACATTTATCACAGCCTACATATTCTACTATTAGCTCAACGATTATCCCTAAATCGCGTGCGATTGGTCCTTCCATATTACGCCCCCTTTACTGCCAATTTTTCCAGTACCTTCTATGAGTATTGCGTTAACGAGCGCCACGCATTCGTCAATCATCCAGTCCCTCCACCCAGTATATCGCGAACCCATAGCTACTTATATTTCTAATTCAAATAACAATCAAACGACAAGAGATACTACCCCTTTGCAGGATGAACAAGTCCCTGGGGTGACAAATACGCAAGACGAACAAGTCGCAATAATGACAAATATACTGGAATTGGGTCACGATCGATCGGTTGACACTGCACCTATAAGCGAATCTCACGTGCATATTATAACAGAACCTATTACTCCCCCTCCAACACAACCACCAGCAACAGTTAAAAATAGTAAACCACCATCAAATGTAGACGTGAATCAAGTGAGCACAGTAGAGGTCATTTTAATATCTGATGAAAATGGTCCTGAAAGTAAATCCTTAAACGCCAAAGAAAGCTGCCTATGGGAAGAAGCTGTAAAGCCCTCTAACTGGGATCGGGACTCAGAGGAGAGCCTCTCTTTAGGGGCGTCGGCGGCACGGGGTAAATCCCCATCAAGATCGAAATATGCATCGAGGTGTAGCATTTGTGATACCCGCAGGCCGCATTGTTTGTGTACTCGATGTGGAGTCTGCGGACAGTTAGCAACTAATCATGGCGTGTCTCCATTTTGTTCAAAATTCAAAAAACGAGCCAGAAAACGGGATTGTATTTTATGTAACACCAATTCCGCAGGCCCAAAATTGTGCAACTGTATCAATATCTGCACAATCTGTTATAAAAAGGACTGTCAATGCGAGGACCCAGTTTACCATGAAGTTGAAATGGACCCAAACGTAGAATTGCTGTTTCATTGCCAAAGAGTCATTGAGTACTATCTTACCTGGAAAATTTCGATACCGGCTTTAACTTCAGTCTCTATTCCACAAAATTTTGATCCGGTTAATATGTTATTTCAGCTGTCCACGGAACTCAACTCCAGATTATTAAAACTGGGTAAATTATCGCCTTTGACGTCGTCTATTTCTGCTAATGCAAATTTACCAAAATTATATGAAGCAATTGTCAGCTATTATGAAATGGCTACCACGAGAGTCAGTCGTATTTTTGTGTTTCGCGTAATTAGAGCGACGTGGCAATATATCAACGCTAAGAAACTTATGACAAAAAAGCAGAGTCAGCAAATAGTAGCCTACTTATTGGCTGGTCAGATCCCTGTGATTGATGACTCTTTTATTTATCCAGCGGAGGGACCAGCTATAATATATCGGGCCCTACAAATAACTAAACTGAATACTCCAAGTGTTGAGGCTTTATTTGCCGTCATAATACAAATAGTGGACGATGGACATTTTGACATAACAGTAAGCGTTAAACGTTTGTTGACTAAGAAAAAACTAGTTAAAATGCTCAATCGAACAGACATTACCTTTATTGGACGAACTGATACACTTTCAAATTACCGCATTTATTTTGGAAGGGATCGGTATAATAAGGTGTATATATTTTACGTTGTCAACCGTAGGACTTAACATGCATTTCTCCCTCACATTTGCCCAAATAGCTTTTATATACATACTTCCGTATTTACATTTACGCATACCAACTTTAACCAAAACTCAGCCTCTTGACCTTCCGGCCACCCAGCGGAATAAAATGTTAATAGGTATATAATTATTAACAGTTTTGCTGTATATTATATTGTCAAATATTTGCAAATAGCGGGGACGCTATTTTTTTAAGAGGGGGATAATGTAGCAATCATAATTTATTTTCTTACTTTATTTAACCTTTCCTATAATTTATTACATTTCCTTTTTTCTAACTATATAATTATACCTATTAACTTAAAACTATAATATATCAAATTATCCTTTCTTATAATTCATTATACTTCCTTTTTATAACTACATAATTATACCTATTTAACTTAAACCTATAATCTATAAATTTAAACCATTTTACTAAAAGGGTAGCGTAATCTCAAACCCTTTTTAAAAATACCCTCTTTTACTATTAAGTCAGTGTGGGTCTGAACTTTAGAAGCGGTCGGTCGGATTGTACTTGAGTGCTACATTATTACTGTCTTTCTCCCGAGTGGAGTTTAAGTGTTCATCAACCGTCTCCCGTGTGGAGTTAAGCTTTGTCTCCCGAGTGGAGTTTGCTTTGCACTCGTGAACCGTACCAGTAAAATAGTGCGTGTGGAGCCTGATTGTTACAAGTTGATAGACAATTTAGCGAAATAGCGCAAGTAGCACATGTGGGTTTTTCCGGTTGATTCTGACCAATAGAAGGCAGAGGAAAAAGGATGGAAAATCCTATTAATCCATTATTAAGATGGAAATTGGGTTAGCTGTAAATAGATATCTAGTTTTTGTGATGAAGAGTGTTTAATAAACTGTTTTAATAAACTCACAGGCGCACAATTGTGACAAATTTGGCTGGAAAATCAGGTGATTTGTAATGAAATACGTGTACTCATAATGTATCACCTGACAGGTGACTAGCTCTTTAGCACTAACAAATCTCACGATAACTGGGCCTCTGAGTATATTGAAATGGAACCGAGGTCTCGCACAAAAATGCTGCTTAAGAGACAATGCCAGAAGCCAAAAACACGAGCCTAAATAGAAAGCCAGTCATTGACATTTAAGTATAAATTAAGTCTAGCAAAAAATTTCGGCAAAAAAACTCAAAAATTAAATACCTCTCGTAGAATTGGCTAGTAGAGGTAGGTTCTTGAGGTCAACGGAAGAAGACTACCCGTTCTTCTTCTTCTCGGGTTCGACGTTCCCTGTTTTCCTCTTCTTGCATTCGGCGTCTCTTGTCTTCCTCCTCTCTGCGTCGTCGTCGCTCTCGAGAGTCGTCACGTTCCCGATGTTGATAAGCGTCCGGTCGTCTTTGAGGACCTCCATCGTAGCATCTTAGGCCACGGTCCGGTCGCTCCGTCGACGCCTTTCGCTTTTTGTAGTGGCTCTCGTCATGTTTGCGGTAGGAGTCTTCATCCTCTCGTCGGCTTTCGTACGATCGCGGATGCGATTCGTGACGTCCACTATAATAGCTGCTTTCGCGCTCAGAGTGGTGGGCACGCGCCTGAAAGTGACTCTCGGTGCTTTGCTCCTTTTCTCGGTCGTGGTCTCGCCGAGGTGGCAATCGGGACCTCAAGTCTTCCTTTCCTCGTCTGGGTGGGATCAATTCCCTCAGATCTTGACGAGGTCTGCTGGTCGTTGGTCTGTCGCGATTGTTTCTGTCTCGAGGACGGTACCCGGAGGGTCTGTAGTCCTCACGGTGTGTTCGGTTCTCTTTTCTGGGTGGTGGTTCTGGGTGATGGCGTTTGGGTGGGGGAAGTGGTATATGGGGACCTCCACAGACTGAGGCAATTCACCCTCTTCCGTTCCTTCTTCTGCAACTGTCACCACCAGATTTTCCACATAGGATTTGGGTCGGTCAGCTTCTTGCAGTGCCTGTTGTTTCTTCTTCTTCAGTCGCTTCTTGGTAGAGCGCGGTACGACAGCCTGGCAGCCTCGCCACATTTGTAAGGCGACTCATGCCGCACCTACGAATGGCCCAAGCAGGAACGGAGGGTACCGGCTATCTAGGGGAGAGTCATCCCTCGCCTGTAGCCTCGACCGCTCCGCCGGCGGGGCTTCCAGGTATGATGAGCGGGGTCTTCCGTACGGGCCGGGGTTGCCGGACACCGACGGGAAAGGGGGCTTACTTAACTACGGGGCAAGGCGCAGTAGGCGCAGCACACAGAATAGACACGGCCCACTAAGCCTGAATGGGCTTCTCTGGGCTAGGTAGCAGATGGAGGGCTAATCACGGCGCGCATACGGAACGCAGAGGGGGTGGCAGGGCCTCTCTAGGCCGCTACTGCCTGGGGACACACGAATAACTATCGAGACGGCAGGGCTCTACGCCAAAACTGCCCAGAAGCGCACACAAACAAACCCGATAAAAGAATACCTTTAATGAAAGAACACATGGGAGGCCATTTAGGCAGAAACCAGGTAAGTATAATAATAGCGAGAGCGAGACAATGACACAGCCACACAGGCTAATAACCGAGCGCAGACTGACCACTTTTACACATTAGGCTACCCACATTATACAGAACTGAGCGTACACACACAAGAGAGCGAGTACGTATATAATGTTAAATTAGATTGAGCGTTAATTCCCAAATGTGTAATGTTAAAAGGTGAGTTAGATGTGAATAAGGGAGTAAAGGAGGGTGTCCCAAGTGAAGCCTTACAGCATTATATATAATTTTGTTATAATACTTCTAGTTGATCAAGTGATAAGCCTCTAAAATTGTTGACTTCTCGTTACTGGTTTTTCCATTATCCTATATTTTCAGATGCAAACTATAGTTAATGTCGTGTTCGAAATCCGGTTAGCCATTTCCTTGTTAGCCACTATATTGAGCGACCTAAATGGTCATATCCGTTTATTCAAACAGTGTAAACGTCCATACCCTGAATATTGTTCTGTATGCTACAACTATGTCGTGTTCAGCGCACGCTTAATCACCTGTAACCATTCATTTTGTCATTCTTGCGAACTTCGCGAATGGTGTCAACAATCACTAGTAGGAGCATGCTCATCAAGTCCATATTGTCGAGCTAAAAGCGCTTGGATTTTACTACACGCTCCTTGTTGGGGATATTCGGCATTCAGTAGGGTAATTGCAAATGTGGTTAGTTCGACAAAAAGACATGAAATGCTGATTCTAGCAAAGTCATCAATTTTGCAACTTCCAGCTTTATTTCCTGAAAATTTTACGTTACATGAAGACTCCCTTCCACACCTGATTCCAAACGCTTCTTATGTTTCTAATGCATCGCAAATGCACGTTTCCTCTGCTTTGTGTCCGGCGTGCTTTTGGCAATGTTGTGTCAATTATGAGTGCAAGCCATGCGTCATCACGACTTCCCCTCTGATGCCAGATGCGGTGCCACTTGTATCAACTAATTCGAAAGTCCCGTTTTTCAAACAGCTGATTAGCTATAAAGTCAACTCCGTTGTCCGATGTCCAAATCCGAAGTGTTGACACAACAATTTGTTTTCGTTTATCAAGCTACTTATTGGCCTCATATTAAGTACATATCCGAATATCGATGTAGTAAAGAACTAAAAGCCGCAATCAAGTGCTTTCAACGTCACAACGTAAAGCTGGCAACTTGCGTATGTCAAAATCTAACTGCTGCCATTGACTTGAACACTATTTACAAAGACTCAGAATGGATACCCCCCCTACCCCCCCTATGTGCATCTATGGTTCCGAGTCCGTAGCGTTTTTGGTCAAGCCCAGTTTCTGTATTTGTAGTTTCTGTATTTTTGCATGCCATCTTAATGCGGTTACGTACGATTGGTCAAAAGTGGTGAAATATCTGTATTTTCTGCGTCCTATCAAACGCTTGTTTAGTATTTGCAGCATGTGGCTTCTGCTTGTACAATTTTGATTAGGTAATGCAACGTGTTGGATGAATTTTTGAGGTTCACATGGGTTGAACCAATCAAAACCTAATCGTCTGATAACATTATTGTAGCTTTTCAATCAATTTTCACCAGAAGTGAACGAAAGTGTGCCAATTTGTAAACGGACAGGGGATCGGAGTTTACATCAAAACCATTTCGTGACCACATGGTTAAAGAAGAAGTGCACTGGTATTATGCAACGGATGAAAATATAATAAGTGCCATCACTGAAAGAACAGTACAAGAACTAAGAAAAGACATTTTCGTTACTGTTTTACTGTTTTATATTCGTTATGTGGATAAGTTGAGTGTCATTGTTAGGGGTTTGAACTCTAGAAAAATGAATATTTTAAATGAATTAAGTCTTTCTGAAGTGTCTCCTGATAACCAAAATACCGTTTTTGAGTCACAAAAAGTTGTAATTAGAAAAAACATTATAGTTTTAAAATTGGTGATTATGTGCGTGTTCAAATGATCAAATCATTCACTTCAAAAGGATATGAGCCTACTTTTTTTCTCATGATATTTTTCGTGTTTCCAAGATCACTTCTGGTTCCCGACATCGATACAAGTTATAAGACGAGCAAGAATCGCTGTTATGGCCATTGTGGTATAGTCAAGAATTGATTCACGTACCAAATCCTGACGAGCAAAAGAAGTCGACGCTAAAAACATTCCTAAACGCTCTCGAGCATTGTAATTATATGACAATGTTTCCTTGTGATAAATGTTCTGCAGTGTACACTAGAAAAAATAATTTGAAACGCCATCGTCGAAAACATCATCCGGACGATTATCCATCTATGACTTGCAGCAGTTTTAATAAACGATACATTTCTAAAACACATTTTCAAAGACACATGGATCAGCACACGACGTTGTAAAGTCAACCAGCTGAAAGTGGTGCGGTTTTAATGTTACGGAACAGTGTAAAGCAAGATGCGAACAGCAAAAACGAAATCATATTGAAGTTGATGTGAGTCAAAAAGAGAATGCTAAACATAAAGAAATTGCTAGCGACGTTTCCAGTGGTGCAGATAGTCCCACAGATCCGGTCCAGTTTTACAACATGGAAAAAATTGATGAAGACATAGTAATGGATTGCAAACGTCAGACAAGATACAAATTAACCTTCAAACACTTGCAAAAACTGACAGGATCCGAAGTTTATGAGCGGTTACATAAAATTCTCGACAATGTGATGAATACACTGAAGTAAAAAATGAGCCTCATGATTATTTCCGAATTGTTATTCAAAGTCCTGCTCTAAATCACCCGGTTGCTGTACCCTTCATCAAAGCAAACTCTGCCAACGTAGATATGCTAATGGAAAAAATTGTAAATGTGTTAAATAGTAACAAAGATTTTCGCTTGGATGAATCTGTTAATGTAAATAATCTTCATACTTAGTTTCCGGCAAAAATGGTGGAAAAAGGTTTTACAACTAGATTAAACAGACGAAGAAAAGTATAATTCGCATTAAAAACAGGATGACTTATGCTGCGCCAGAGCCATTGTTGTGGGTAAACACATCGCTAAATATGATAAGGAACACTGGGATCGATACATCGTGTATCCAACTTCTGAAAAAGTATTCAGCAGCGAAAAGCTATTCCCTGCACTAAAAGTCAGGCGTTCCATTTGGAAAATGTGGTCTACCAGAGTTGCATTTATTTCAGTAACATCTGAAAAAGTATCAGATCAATGTTTTATCAGAAGAACTGTATAGACAAAGAATATTTTTTGGACCGAAAGCTAACCTCATCATTACTTTGCTGTTGATTGATTCACACTGCGACGTGATCAGAAAAATGCCTGGTTTTTTCAACTGTTCTTATTTTTGTAATGCATGCGGTAAAGGGTACCACAAAAAAATTCATAAATGTAACAAAGGCTGTCAGCGCTGTCATAATCGTGACTGTGAAGGAGGTGGAACCGGGGCTCCAGCTTTTTGTGTGGACTGTGACAGAACTTGGTTTACCAGCGAATTTTACGATAACCAAAAAAAACAACTCTGACAAAACTTTGTTAAATGTAAAAAGTATCACAAAATCATCCGCCAAAAACACATTCTTCCAGATCAACATAAATGCGGCGAAATACAATGTACAGTGTCGACAATGGTACATTGAAGAAGAAGCTGACCACGTATGTTTCAATGAAAAACCACAATTATCCGACTTGTCAGCTGAGTATATTTACTACGACCTCGAAGCGATGCAAGAGACTGGCAAGCACATTCCAAATTTCGTTGTTTTAAAAATTTAAAAAGGATTAATGGAAACATTTTATCGAAAGAATTGTACTGACAAGTTTATGGAGTTTTTATTCAAAAGAGCATCCGCTATTAAAAACAATTTATTTTGATTGCTCACAGTTTTCAATCATACATACGCATGGCCCAGTTTACAGTTCTTGTACCGAAACAACATTAAGCCTCGTGAAAAAATTTTTAGAGGCTTGCAAAGTCTTTTTACTTTATATCAGCAACAAACTGAAATTCATAGATTCACTTAGTTTTAATCCGTTACCGTTTATCGAGTTATCAAAAGCATTTTGAGTGACAAGCAGTAAAGGAATATTTCCTCACTTATTTAATAAATGGGAGAACCAGTCCTACATTGGTGCTTCCCAATACGCTCACTATTCTGGAACTGATAGAATGTCCGAGAAGCAATATGCTGATTTAACAAATGGTATAAAGAGGATTGAAAAAGAATATACTGAAAACGACAAACTCTTTATTGTGGAAAACAGAACTAATTAACTATTGCAAACAAGATGTGGATGTATAGCAAAATTATGCAAAGAATTCCGTCGTATTTTTATGGAATTTACACAAGCGATTGATCCTTTCCAAAGTGCAGTGAAGATTGCTTCAGCAGGCAATTGTAATTTTTCGTACGAAATATATGCAG